>PVJL010006076.1:0-97822 GCA_004026885.1 Lyroderma lyra
TTTTTTTTTTTTTTTTTTTTTTTTTTTTTTTTTTTTTTTTTTTTTTTTTTTTTTTTTTTTGCTTTTTGGTATGTGGGTAGCTCACTGACTGGGAATCGAACCCAGGCCACAGCGCTGACAGCTCCAGTGCCAAAGCCTTAAGCCACTACACCATCAGGGAACTCCCTCACATGGCCTTTTCAGCACTTCCAAATAGTAAACTTGGTTGCCTGTTTGTCGAGTTGATACAAATTCAGAATGAACAACCCCCTCTGATATCAAAAAAGTTTAGCAACATCATTTTGACTCTTGATTTGGATTGATGGAACACTTTTGGTCATAGAGAATTGTCTGACTTACATTGTGCACTTTGATGCTTTATTTCAGAGTTGTATTGGTACACCCATATTTCATCACCAGTAATAACACAGCCCAAAACATCGTCTTGCCACTCCAAAAGGTCTTGGTAAACTCTGACTTTCCTTTGATTTTGTTCATCAGTGAGCTCCTTTGGGACCATTTTTGCTCATATCTTTCTCATGCCAAGCGTTTCAGTTAAGATTTTTCTGTTTCTCCATTGATGTTTACTTGGTCTGCTGTGCTTCTCACAGTCAGCCAATAATTTTGATGCACAATTTGACAAATTTTTGCAATCTTTTCATCAGTTCTGCTCATTACTGGCTGTTCTGACCTCTTTTCATTAGTGATGTTCTCTCTCCTCAGATAAACGTAATCCATTTGTACACTGTTGTTTTCTTCATGGCATTATCCCCATAAACTTGGACTAATGTGTCTCTGATTTCACTTTCACTCTTGCCAAGTTCAACAAGAAATTTATTGTTTGTTGCTATAATTTGAGCTCTGACATTCTTGCGACAGTACATAAAAACACAACAATAATGAACACCATTCAACAAGACACTGCCACACATCAACACAAACACAGCTGTGACACACAGATACACCAAGGTTGTGAAACATTACCAAATTGTTTGTACAGTGCTGCCAATTTAAGCGCACAGTGGCAAGTTCATGAACTTAATTGTCAGAACTTGTATGTCTATCTTTTAGTACTTAAAATAATTTTAAACTTCTACTTGCAGAAAACCAATTATTATAATATTGGAATAATCAGTACTCTATATAGTTCATCCTGTGCTCTTGACAGACAGATGACAGCTAAATACAAATCAGATAAATAGATGATAGATAGATTTAACATATTACCCTCACTACACTCTTGCAAAGTATTAATTTAATCAAGGAAGAAGCAAAAGATCAAAGATAAAGAAATTGCTCAAGGAACAAAGCTAGAATTGAAATTAAGCAGATTTTCCTAACACTCCTTTCCAGTATATTTTGCTATGATACAATCATTCTAAGTGGTTCTTCCTTCTTCAGTAAAACAAGTTTGCCATAATTTACACATGCTGTTCTGTTACTGTATGTTATTAAAAGTAAGAAACTTTATTATTCATAAAAAATTATATAATACATATATTTCATTCCTGAGAATGGCCTTTTTTCTTGAGTCATCTTAGTAATACTTCACTTTATTTTTAGAATAATTATATAGACTGGCTCAAAGAGAGTATACAACAACACAACTGTTAGGAAATACATAGTCTACCGGACACCATGTTGAGCAGTTAACATGGGGAATTTCATTTAACCCTGAAAATAGTTCTCTGAGGTGGAAGTTATTATCTCCATTTTATAAACCAGGTCTTCCTCTGGTCACAGCTGACACTGCTTGCCCTTCCAACATACTGACTGACTTTCATGCTCACTGGGTCACTGATAGCATCTGAACTGCAGGAGCCTTTTTCTTTTTTTTTAACTTGGATGTTCCTGTGTCACTGAACTGAATCTATAGCAAAAAGAGAAACTAGATGAAGCAAATGAACAAACCCCAAGTCATATATGTGCTCCTAAGGCTGTCTCTTGGCTTTCTTTCTCTGATTTACAATGTGTCAGGATACGTGCTTTGGAGGAAAAGCTAGACTTCATCACAATTGTCAACAGAAGGCCCTGGTGATTGCATTTGCCATAACTTACTAAGAGGATACAAAGGAGAAGGGGTACTGAAACTTTTGTGTCATACTTACTAATTACTGTGGATATTTTTTAAAATATCAGAGAGTGTTATGGCAGAGTGGTGATGAAAGAATAACTTTTTCAATATGAACTGAAGTTATTTTAAATTTAGTTGGTATGGTACTTTATGTAAAATTATCATTGTAAAAGGGCTTGAAATACTTTGATTTCAAAGTCATAATTTAAATGACAACCAAATATAAGTGGCTTTTGTGAACTCATTACAATCTCTGCATGCCCAGACTTGTCTGGTACAAAGTGTACAAAACAAACATGTGATTTATAAACTATGGAGTAAGCAAATTAATACAAAGAAAAAAAAAGAATCACCTACATTTCAGTGTTTGGCAGTGATACTTTAAAAATATTGTAAGGAAAACTTACATTTGCTTGAACTTATGTTTATCTCAAAGGGACTCAAAAAAGACTGATAAATTAGGCATGCTACATTATTTGCCAGTAATAATGCCTGTGTTATTTTCCACTGGACACAGCTTGAACCTTGAAACCATTCTGTCTCTTATGAGAACCACAGGAATATAGACTGTGGAAAGGATCTCAAGATATAACATAATTCTCATTTTTAACATTGGGCCTCTCCCTTAATTTTTCTGTGGCCATATTTTTACCTGAAAAATGGAGGTATAATCATTACTTGAAGGATGACACAGAAGACTGAGGTTTTTAAAAATGTAGTCAGAGTGATACCTAGCTATGTGTTCATAGATAGCAATTTTGTTTAGATGACTTGATGCTTGTACTTTATAAGTTTTCATTAGCAAGCTGCTTTTCCTGGGACTGCAGAGAAAGCTAAAGAATACATACTCTAGTGGCCTGGAGGCATTAGAGACTCCAGCCATGTCTGATTTTGCTCTTTAGAGCTCTTAAATATTTAAATTGGTTTCACAGTACAGAATATGGAACAATATCACCACGGATTATTACATTGCTTTCAGGTGGTATATAATTTAGAATCTGACCATCCCTGGGGTAGAGGCAGTCTTATTTCCATTCCACACTTGAACAAATTGAGGCCAAGTAAGATTAATGATATGTCCAAATTCAAATAGATACAGCACAGATTGAAACAGGGTGAAACTCATGTTTCAAATTCTGAATTCTCTGAACTAAACTGTAATCTAGTTCATTTTCTATCTACATCGATGCTTTCAAAATTGTCCCAAAACATACAGAAGTGTAGAGTTATCTTCGATTGTATTAAATGTGGCTTTATGCAAACTAAATCAAATTCAATTTTTTTTTTAACTTCTTAGGGAAAAAAATGAACTACATCTTTTGACTGTCTAAAAATGACAAGTTATAATAGAGTTTAAAAGAAAAAAGATTACAGTAGACTCTCAGTTAACTGGCACCATGAAGATTGGTAGATGCCAAATAAATGTAAGCAGACTCTCTGATTACTGGAACTCAAGCAACCAGCAAAATCTCAAACCATGGGCAAAAAAATGTTGCTGGTTGCTTGAGTTCCAATTAATGGAAAGTCTACTGCAAACTTGTGGAACCTGCAGCCTGTGGGCCACATGCAGCTCAAGATGGCTTTGAATGTGGCCCAACGCAAATTTGTAAACTTTCTCAAAACATTAAGAAAATTATGCACAGACCTGTTTGTTTGGTTTTTTTTTTAAGTTCATCAGCTATCATTAGTGTTGGTGTATTTTATGTGTGGCTCAAGACAATTCTTCTTCTTTCAGTGTGGTCCAGGGAAGCCAAAAAATTGGACCTCCCTGGTTTACTGTATTTGGACCATGAAGTAACTTCCTTCTATTCAGGATTGTTTCAAGCTAAATTTACTCTCAAACAGCTTGAAAAAGCAAAATTTAAGCTTCAGTCAAAGCTGTGAGCTAGGAGAAGAGTAAATGTCTACATTTGTCATATGCTGGTTAATACATTCAGTTCAAATTTCTCCAGAGCTATAATTAAGAACTAATGTTTCTAAAAATTTTATAATCCTTTTGAAGCGTACTAGGTTTGCCAGGGCCCCCCCCCTTTTTTTTTTTAATAAACAAAGAAAGAGTATATTTTACAAGTATTAAGTTAGAATAAGTAAGAATTGTTTTTAATTCTATTTCACCATGGCAAAGGGCCACAGGCCATTAAGTAAGCCACTTAAGAAATACCCAGAACCTTAAGTAAGGCTAGAATGCAACAAAATAAACTTAAGTAATTAAGTTTCCAACCACTTTTATTCATGTGTCACTTTTAGATAATTAAAAATCTGTCCTTGGAACTGGCATTTCTAAAACTCAATCTCCGGTCCTCTGCAGAAAACATCACAGGTCTTGAAGATGAAAACAGAAAGCTAATTCCAATTGTCAAAAGTCTCAAGGAAGATAGGGAGCAACTCCTCCCAAAAGATTTGCTGATAAAAGCCTTGACAGCCCAAAGAAGGTGCATATATAGTTTGTCTCTAATTAACCAGGACAGCATCTTCTTCCATGTTCTGGACCGTTGACAAATTTCCTTAGCCCAAGTTGGTTTCCAATCAACATTTTATTGATTGATGTTTAGCTCATATGCAAAGCAGTAGTAATGACATGTTAAATTTCACTTAAGAATTATAAATAGTGGAAGATGGTGACAAATAAATTAATAATGAGATATTGTAGTAATTTTCTGAATATAACAATGGAGAAATTAATTTGTAAAAACAATCACCTGCACCATAACAACTCTTTTAAAAAATGGATTTGGAGTATTTAAGATTGGTTGAATACCAACAAGAAAATTTGTAGACTACTTGCAACACCTTCACAGTCCCAGTCCAGGTTTCTTCCCTTCAGAATTCAAGTACTTTTGCATTTGCTAGCAATTATCATTAGGTGTAATGAGTTTAAGAAATTGCAAACAATTAAAATACCAGTATAGCAAAAAGAATTTAGAAAGGCAAGCATATAACAATGTGAAGAAAAGTTATCATTTTTGGAGTGTTTGCTTTTTTGGATTTTTCCTTGCAACTAATTTCATTGATATGATGAATTGAGATTTAATGGCTACATTTTTTAAATTTTAAATTTATTGAGGTGACATTGGTTAGCAAAAATTACATAGGTTCCAGGTGTACAATTCTATAATGCATCACCTATGTGTTGGATTATGTGTTTACCACCCACAGTCAGTTCTCTTTCCATCACCATATATGTCAAAAAAATTTTTTGAAGAATAATTATATATCTATTTTTAATTGTAATGCTTTAAAAATATAAAGTATGTTGTGCTCTGGAATATTTTTTGGGAAAACAATCCATCCTCCTTTTTTTTCTTTTTCTTTTTGGAAGGTATTAATATGATACAGTGCACATTCAAGGAACTGAGGTCTCCAGCCAACAGCCCTCTGAGAGAGCCATCTTAAAAGCAGCTCCACCAGCTTGAAATACAGCCCCAGCTGACAGATGACATCTTCACTGCAACCTCATTAGAGATTTTGAGTCACCGAGCTCACTGCTCTTAAATTCTTCAACTGTGCAATAATGTTTGTTGTTTTAAGCTACTAAAAAAAAAAATAAATATAATATGGTAATCACTTTCACAAAATATACTGGATTGCCATCAAGAGTTGCAAGAATCATAGAATCACTGTTGCTGTCTGTTTCACTGGAGAAAGAAACAAAAACCAAACTATTAAAACAGCTTTATTTCATAGGTCTGACTGCTTTCTGGGATAGCACAACAGTGATTCAACATGATCTAATTAAGAAAATATTTGTTAAACACCTAGTATTTGCAAGGTAGTACAGTAAATAAAAGAAAAACTTGACACCAGAGAAAAGAAAATCCATCAAGTTATTACATGTGTGTGTTTTAAAACACCAGTCCTAAGTTCAAAAATCATTAATAAATATAGTATGTTATTTACTATATGTTTTTCAGAAACTGCCTTTTAATATATCTGCTTTTGTACCTCTCTCCATTTGTTCCTGGAGACATTTCTTCCCATCTAGTATTCACATTTCTCAAAATTGCAAAAGTTTAGGACTGGAAGGGTCATTCACATTGTTTTCTTTTACTATTTATAAATTCATAACCAAAAGATTGTTACCTCTTATTATCTACCTTCCTACCTCACAAAGACAGTACGAGTACAAGCAGAGCTGGCTGTGCCCTGCTTTAAACATATATAAAACTATAGAATCACTCTTACTTTTAGGAATTCCAATACATTTAATAATTTTGTGGGGGCAGAGTTGACATTCTGATTGCTCATGTTTAAACTCAGTTGATAGAAGAAGGCAAAGTTGAAAGTGGTTGTCCAATGTTAGGTGGAATTTAGTTAATTATGTGCATGATATGATTTCAGAGGCCATTAACACTCTCTTATCCCTAAAAATTACCACTGCTCTATATTGTCTGAAAACTTAATATATTTCCAATTGAAGGTTCCCTCTGTTAAAATGCAGACAAACACTCTGTGAGAAGTAACACTTTAACTGTTATCAGTCATTTATACTTTTGTGGAAGTATATTTTACATTCTTTCTTGGAAGTAGATTTTGATAGAGAGCAGAATGATATTGGATACTATGGGATGAAGTACAGAAGAAGAAAGCATAATGCTGTCTAAGACACCTTTGGGCGCCCGGCCTTTTTATTTATTTTTTGTTTTATTTTTATTGTTAAACTAACTGCGGTGACATTGGTTAGAAAAAATTACATAGAGTCCAGGTGTACAATTCTACAGTGCATCGTCTACATGTTGCATTGTGTTTTCACCACCCAGTTAGAACTCTTTCCATCACAATATATTTGGCTTCTCCTCCCTCTTCTCCCACCCCTTCTGCCTTTGCCCTCAGGTAACCACTAAGATATTGATTATGTCCATGAGTTTTTGTTCCTTTGTTGCTTTCAGTTTTATATTCCACATATGAGTTATATGGTTATTTATTTTTTCTGTCTGGTTTATTTTGCTTAACACGACGATCTTAAGGTCAATCCATTTTGTGCAAATGGCAATATTTCATCTTTTCTTATGGCTGAGTAATATTCCATTGTGTATATGTACCACAGCTTCTTTATCCAGTCATCTGTCGCAGGGCACTTTGGTTGTTTCCATGTCTTGGCCACTGTGAACAGCGCTGCAATGAACAATGGGGTTCATGAGTCTTTGCGGACAAAGGTTTTCAAATGTTGGGGGTAGATACCCAGAAGGGGGATTTCTGGGTCACATGGTAGCTTCATTCCCAATTTTCTGAGGAAACTCCACACTGCCTTCCACAGTGGTTGTACCAGTTGGCACTCCCACCAGCAGTGTACCAGAGTTCCTTTTTCTCCACATCCTCTCCAGCACTTGTTATTCCTTGTCTTGTTGATAACAGCCATTCTCACAGGTGTGAGGTGGTATCTCATTGTGGTTTTGGTTTGCATTTCCTTAACTGTGAATGAAGTTGAGCATTTCTTCATGTCTGTTTTGTTTTCTAGTTTTGCAAGACACAAAAAATAAAACCTGTTTTTTTAAGAAATTTATTTACAAAATACTTCTTCTGTAACTCTAAAAACATAATTTCCAGTTTATATAAAAGTTATATTACTACAAAAAACTCCTATATATGCTCTATCCTGACTTGATACAAGCCCTACGAGCACTATCATGCTCCTTCCCACCTGATCATTCATTACGCTTAGAGTTTGCTTAGATTCAAGTTTCCATCAGCTGTCATTTCTCTTTTGCTCAAAGAATTTCTCTTAGTATTCCTTGAACAGATCTGCAGCTGGTAAAGCATTTATCATTTATCTGAAAGTATTTCACTTATATAAACATATTTGTAAATAGATACCCTAAAGTCCTTGTCTGCCAATTCAACATATGGGTCACTTGGAGTCAGTTCACATCGATTATTTTTTCTCTCAACTGTGAACCACATTACCTCCTTTCTTCTCTTGACTGTGACTCTCATTTTCTTGTTTTTCTCATTCCTGTAATTTTTGATTGTATATTGGACATTGTGGAAGATATGGTGTAGAGATCCTAGATTCTGTTATCTTTCTCTGAAAAATGCTGGTTTTTGTTCTGGCAGGCAATTAATTTGGCAGGACTCAAACTGTATCTCCTATGGTGGGCAGCAGCTGAAAACTCTGCTTAGTTCTTTTAGCCATTTAACAATTGTTTTTCCCTGCCAGGTTCCTAAGAGTCTTTGTAGTTCAGGGATCAGCCTAGGACTTGGCAGAATTTATATGCAGATTTTGAGGTTTTTCGCTACTATAGTTCACTTCTTTCTGTGATGTTCTTCCTCACTTTCCGGTCTCTCCAGAGCCCTGAACACTGCCCTGTACCTCAAACCAATTTCACTGTAGCTTTCTGCTTGAGCTCTCTAGCTTCTGTTAACAGATAGACTGGGAAATACCTTCAGAAAAAGAACCATATAAACACAAATCTCAACCAGCGCAGCCCCCTCTTTAAAGGGTCATCCGCCTTCTGGGTTGTCTGCTTACGGTTATCTTCAAATAGTTCTGTTTTTGTTGTTGTTGTTGTTGGTTTTGTTTTGTTTGTTGGTTCCCTGGCTGGGAATCGAACCCAGGCTGCAGTGGTGAGAGCGCCAAAGCCTAACCTCTACACCATCAGGGAACCCCCTCAAATAGTTGGTTTTTGTTTTGTTCTGAACTAATAATTATCTGTAAGAGAGTGAGTCTGACATGATTCCTTTTCCATTACCAGAAGCAGAACTTTCCAAAAACATAAAAAAAATTGAACCTATAAATTATTATAAGTAAATTAATTAATTCAACAAGTATTTATCAAGCATTTACTTTGGGCTAGTTGGTATGCTAATGCTAGAAAGCATTTCAGATATAAGAATTATATTAAATTACAATTAACTTAGATGGGCCTGGATTTTAAACCTCAAAATAAAATGTTACTCAGACATTTGCAATCCTCCACACCCCCCAAAATGAATACAACAAATACATTTACTTGTTCTGTCATAAATATTTCACATTTATGTGGTGGAATTTTTTCAAAAAATTCAGATTTCTGAGGGCAAAAGTATTTGAAGTTAGGTTTAACAACATCAACAGTTGATTGCAGTGAAAAAATTTCCAACTTTCTTCAGCTAGTTTGAAATTTGTCAAATATTTCTTAATAAAAATCCCTGGGATGAAACTCTGAAACTAGAAACATAAAAAAATAAAAGTGAATAATACAGTGCTCCTTCGCTATTGAATTTGGGGCTGAATTACTATCAATGAACCTGCACAATAAGTGGTCTCCCCTTAGACTTATCCCATTTTCCTACCTAAAATGTGGAATGTTGCTAATCTATATAAACAGCTTTAGTTTTTTATTGTATCTAAATAAATTAAAAGTAGAAAATACATTAGTATAGAATTTAATGTTAAATAGCACTCATTTATTTTGGGGTGAGGTGTCAAAGATAGGACAAACATGAGATGATACTAAAAGTTCCCATGTGTGCCACAGGAGTTTAGTTTAAAACTTTAGGTTTTAGCTTAGTTCCTCATTCTTACTTTTATTTATTTATCTTTTATTAGTTTCAGCTGTATAAAACAACATAATGATTAGACATGTATACTCCTCACAAAATAACCAAAGTCTACTATCTATCTGACATCATACATAGCTATTACCATTCACTATATTCCTTATGCTGTACTTTACATCCCATTACGACACACACACACACACACACACACACACACACATATAATTTGTACACACACACACACACATAAAATGAAGACTGTATGGAAAAAATCCAGCCATAAATGCCTCTATTTTTCATATTAAATGGCTGGATACTATCTGGATGGCCCTCATATTTAATTTTAGTTGACATATAATATTTTTTAATATTAGTTTTAAGTGTACAGTGCAATGGTTAGGCATTTACATAGGCTATGAAGTGATCCCCCTGATAAGTCCACTACCCATCTGACCATACTTAGTCTTTACAATGTTACTATAATCTCCATACCGTATTTCACAGCCCTGTGACTATTTCGTAACTACCAATTTGTACTTCCTAATCCCTTCACCTTTCTTACCCATCCCCTAACCCCCTCTCATCCAGCAACCATCAGTTTGTTCTCTGTATCTATGAATCTATTGTTTCGTTTTATTCTGTTCTTTAGATTCCACATATGAGATCACATGGTATTTGTCTTTCTCAGTCTGACTTGTTTCACTTAGCATCATATTCTTTATTTCTATCCACGTTGTTGCAAAATGGTAAGATTTCTTTTTTTTTTTTTTTTTTTTTTTTTTTTTTTTTTTTTTTTTTTTTTTTTTTGCTTTTTGGTATGTGGGTAGCTCCATGACGGGGAATCGAACCCAGGCTGCAGCACCGACAGCGCCAGCCCCGAAGCCTTAAGCCACTACACCATCAGGGAACTCCACACTCATTTATTTAATGGCAGAATTATACTCCATTTTATATATGTACCACAATTTCTTTATCCAATCATCTATTGATGGGCATTTTGGTTTTTTCCATATCTTGGCTATTATGAATAATGCTGCAATAAACATAGGGGTGCATATATTTTTTTGAATTAGTGTTTTGGATTTCTTTGGATAAATACCCAGGAGTGGAATTGCTGGATCATAAGGTAGTTCTATTTTTAATTTTTTGAGGAACCCTCCATGCTGTTTTCTAGTGGCTGAATTAATTTGCAGTCCTACCAAGAGTGCAGGAGGGCTCCCTTTTCTCCACATCCTCTCCAGCACTTGTTTGTTGATTTATTGATCATAGCCATTTTGATAGGAGTGTGTTTTTGTTGTGGTTTTTATTTGTATTTCTCTGATGATTAGTGACAAGTAGCATCTTTTCATGTCTATTGGCCATCTGTATGTCCTCTTTGGAGAAATTTCTATTCATGTCCTCTGCCCAATTTTCAATTTTTTTTTTTTTTTTTTTTTTGGTGTGTGTGTGTGTTGAATTTATAAGTTTTCTTAAGTATAAATTTTGGATATTAACTCCTTATCAGATGTATCATTGGTGAATATCTTCTCCATCTAGTAGGATGTCCTTTTGTTTTGTTGATGGTTTTGCTATGAAAAAATTAGTTTGATGTAGTCACATTTTTTTTTCACTTTTTTCCCTTGTCAGAGGAGATTAAAATATTATTAATACTAATGGTAATGTCTGAGAGTTTACTTCCTATGTTTTCTTCTAGGAATTTTATGGTTTCAGGTCTTACATTTAAGTCTTTAATCCATTTTGAATTTATTCTTATATATGGCCTAAGAAGGTGGTCTCATCCATACTTTCAAATCCTCATTTAAGACCTGTCTCGTCCATACAGACTTATAGGAGACTGAAGAGGGACAAAAAGAGATGGGAAATTTTTCTTACTTTACAGTTTTGTGTAATTTTGGCTCTGGCTTTATTACAGAATCAAGTGGGAAACAGATTAAGACTAATCCAGTCTATATGATCCTCACTATTTTGTATACAGGTAAGAAGTATCCCTTATTTCCATTTAGTTTTGCATCACCTATTCTTGTTAATAGAATCAAATATCCTATAGATCCTAAGTGGGTAGTACACAGACCATATGTCATGACTATTTGTTGAATGACTTACTTGGTGCCATAGAATATACTTTTGTCCCTTTTCTTTAATTATATTTTCTAAGATACATTTGTTAATACCTGAAATTATTTTTATTTCCACTGTTTTATGTTATTGCTCTTCAATACTTAAATGATTTGACATTACATCAATTTTACCATAAACTGCATTTCATTTTCTGCTGAAGCCTATAACTGCACCTGAAACAGTGTGCGGTCAATAGCAAACATGTGTGCCCTTTAGCAGCCAAATTCTTCCCTTAGTGCATCAGCTAAACATCAATTATTTAACACACTCAAGCTGTGTACCAATAGAGGCTGACCAGTGCTTACTGCTGAATATCTTGTGAATAAAAAAAAAAAGAACAAGGAAATGGAGAACACAAGTGTTAGTGACCAGTTTATTAGTCATTCCGTTTTTCTTCCAAAGAAAATAGTTTCGTTGAATCCTTGGTGGATTTGGGGGACAGAAGCAGAACTATCAGCTGGTGCTGCTTTGAAGTGTGGTTGCAGGTTTCCACCCCTTTTCCAGCTCAGCTGTTGAAGCAGAGAACTTCAAAGGCAGACTTCCTGTTGTTTCTGACAGTGGGGGAGTGATTCCCACCAGTTATTATAGCTTTAGAGAAAAATGAGGAATTCATCCTCTCGTTTGCCAAGGTTTGATGCTCACCAAATGATCTACCAGTTTTTAGTTATGTGTCTCTATCTAGTGGATGCAAATAAAAACAATCACAGTCAATTTCATTTATTTATATTTACTTATGTACACTATTTTTACAAATCATCTGAGATAGCCAGTTTTTGTAATTTGTCCAGATTGTTCCACAAGTCAGTGACAGCAAGTAAACTGTTCCTGCTCCTGATTGCATTCTCTGCTTATGGAAATAGTGTTTCTAAGAGCAAAGCAAGTTTAAGATTGTCTCCTTGCCACTGTGCTACCCCTAGCCTGTAACTGTAACTGTTTATAATCCTTTTAATAAATGCATTCAATCATTTGTGAGTTAAGAAAGAATTATTCCGTTTGGTCAATAATTCACCTTGTACAATATATACATTTTTGAGTATGATATAATTATATTTTAAAAGTCTCAATGCAATTTCCCTGAATGATTTCACTTGGCCTAAACCAAGTCTGTCCAATCTGTGGCCCATGACAGCTTTGAATGTAGCCCAGTGCAAATTTGTAAACTTTCTTAAAACATTATGATTTTTTTGCAACCTTTTTTTTTTTTTTTTTAGCTCATCAGCTTTTGTTAGTGTTATTTTATGTGTGGCCCTAGACAATTTCTTCTTCCAATGTGGCCCAGGGAAGCCAAAAGATTGGACTGGTAAACCTTTTCATTTAAAATTTATATTCTTTTACTTCACAATTATAAAGGGAAAAGAAAATAATGCTGAAATATTAACGCTACCTTTTAAAATTAAGAATAGCTTTGAGTCAAAAACTAATTCTTGGCCATTTATTATATTGACAGTTAAACTTCCTCAACACTACCTCCAACCAGTTTTCATCTAAATAAATATTAAAATTTAGGTAAAAACATCTCAATGTACAGCACAAAAGAGTATAAGATGTGAGAGTCCTCAGGGAAGCACGCTAAAAAAAAGCTTAAGAAACCAATTACATTAACAACAATAGTCACATGACAGAGTAGGAACACAATTAAAGGGGAGAAAATTCCAGTCACAGAAAGCTTCCACAATTGGCAGATAGGTATGCTTCACGATGCAAGTTCTGAAGAAGCACATACTTACTTAATTCAGTGAAAAGGTGGTAACAATAGCAATAAGAAGACAAATCAATCCATTATCCACATTACATTTATTATAGAATACAGTCTGAGAGGAATTATCCCAATGACTAGATGTTCATTTTTTAATTTTGCAAAAATGTTCAAATCAAAGTGGCATAAGCTCCAGATTCTTGCTTCCAAGATGGGTTTTCATTCCTGACTGATTGCATCCCAAAGAAATGAAAGGACTTCACAAAGTGAAATCACCACTTCTGGTTATATTCTACCATTCTAGGTATGTACAAACTGTTCTCAGCGCTTCTGGCCATTTTTTATTTGTGTAACAAATGACTTGAAGATTTACAAAAGCAAAAAGAAAACACACCAAATTAATTGGTAAAAAGCCACAAATAAAATTATTTTATGGAGACAGAAGTTTTAAAAAATGCTGTTCATGATTTAGTAAAATTAGGAGCTTGCTATCATACTGTTTAATGATTACTTATGTTGTTCATTTTCTGAGATTTCATTCCAATGAGAGCTGCACACTGTCAGCTTGGTTTTGAGGCTGCTGATAGTCATACTTCCTAGCTATTAAAAACAAAACAAAAAAGAAAAAATAAAATTAATAAAATAATTCCTAGCTAACATTAAATCACAGTCAAGTCCTGATTCTCAGAATTAGCTTAGAATTAAACATTCTTTTTCATGAGGAAATTTATTTTACTTTGTGACCCTTCAATTTCTCAACACTGATGAAATCCATTTTTATATGTTTATTGTTATTTGCATATCAGGAGTATCCAGAGCTTTAAAATATAGGGTAAATATTAATTAGGCTGTTAAATTAAAATAACATTTTATAATTTCCTTCTTTCTTGCCCTCCATTTCTTCCTTAAGATAAAATAATGCTTTTGTCCACATCATAAGGGATTTGATTTCTGTATATCAAATTGTAATTTATCTGTATTGTAATTTGTAAGCCTAAGAGACCTATCATTGAACACCATAATTAATATAAACTAGAAGAAAACACAGCCATGCAATTTTATATTCTCTTTGTACTTCTGAGAAATGTTTGTTGGTCTTAACCCGAGAGTAGGGAAAGTAAGTATAGGGCTAAAATCTTTATGAATGTCATTCACTGATTAGCTTTAAAACTTCCGGTCTGTTCATTAAAGTTTTCCAAGCCAAGAAAGAGAGATTATTCATGCTATTCAGGGTGAATCCTAATTTTTGAGATCTGAAGCTTATACACCTGTGGGAGTCCTCTTTAAGAAAAATAATTTTGTTTGCTATTTCCTCTTGAACCACCAGACTTCGTCACGAGTAGCTATAAAGTCTGACAAGTTTGTGAACTTGCCACTGTGTGCTTCATTGGAAGCACTGTACAAATAGCTCAGTAAGGTTTCACGACCTTGGTATATCTGTGTCTCACAGGTGTGCTCATGTCAATAACGTGTGGCAGTGTCTTGCTGAGTGGCATTCATCATTGCTGTTGCGTGTTTTTGTATGTGGTAGTTAGAATGTCAGAGCTTGAATTAGAGCAATGAACAAACATTAAATTTCCTATTAAGCTTGGCAAGAGTAAAAGTGAAATCAGGGACATGTTAGTCCAAGTTTATGAGGATAATGCCATGAAGAAAATGGCAATGTACAAATGGATTAAACATTTTTCTGAGGGGAGAGAAAGTGTCACTGAAGAGCAGTAAGGACAGTCAGTAATGAGCAGACCTGACAAAAACATTGCAAAAGTTTGTGAAATTGTGCATCAAAATTATCGGCTGACTGTTAGAAGCATAGCAGACCAAGTAAACATTGATAGAAAAACAGTTAGGAAAATCTTAACGGAAACTCTTGGCATGAGAAAGGTGTGTGCAAAAATAGTCCTGCACGAGCTCACTGATGAACAAAGCAAAGGAGACTTGAAGTTTGCCAAGAACTTTTGGAGAGGCAAGCCGATGTTTTATAGGGCTGTGTTATCACTGGTGATGAAACATTGTGTACCAATACAACCCTGAAATAAAGTGTCAAAGTACACAATGGAAGTCAGCCAATTCTCCACAATCAAAAAAGTTTCATCAGTTCAAATCAAGAGTCCAACTGATGTTGCTAACCTTTTTTGATAACAGAGGGACTGTTCATTATGAATTTGTACCAACTGGACAAACAGGCAACCAAGTTTACTATTTGGAAATGCTGAAAAGGCTGTGTGAAAGAGTTAAATGAAAACCTGAATTTTTTGCCAACAACTCATGGCTCTTGTATCATGACAATGCACCAGCACACGGCACTGTCTGTGAGGGTGTTTTTAGCCAGAACACAAATAACTGTATTGGAACACCCTCCCTACTCACATGATCTGGCCCCCAATGACTTGACCCAAAGATAAAGAAAATGTTGAAAAGCAGACATTTTGATGACATTCAGGACATCAAGAGTAATACAAGGACAACTCTGATGGCCATTCCAGGAAAAGTTCCAAAACTGCTTTGAAGGGTGGAGTAGGAGCTGGCGTCGGTGCGTAGCTTCCCAAAGGAAAGTACTTTGAAGGTGATCATAGTGATTGCTATTCAGCAATGAGGTATGTAGCACTTATTCTAGGATGAGTTCTCAAATTGTCAGACCTCCATATGCCACAAACACTGAGAATGATTCAATGTGATGGGCCAATATGATGGGATTCATTAAATGTGGAAACCCACATACACATTCATTGTTTATAAGAATAAAAGCTTCCAAAGATATCCATATCCTAATCCCCATAATCCATTAGATTTTCCTAACAGGGCAAAAGGGACTTCGTAGATATGGTTAAGGTAAGGATATAGAGGGGGAGATTATCTTGGATTATCAGTCTAATCACATGGACCCTTAAAAATCAGAGAACCTTGCCTGGCTGAGTTCAGATTAAGAGGGATATATAAAAATGGAAGAATGATAAAAAAAAAGATCGACTGCTGCTGGCTTTGAAATGGAAAGAATGGGGCTATGAAGCAAGGGCTGTGAAGAAACAGATTCTCCTCTAGAGCAGAAAGAAATGAAACCCTGCTGACACCTTGATTTTATCCCAGTGAGATTGCTGTAGGATCTACAAAACTGTAAGATAATACATTTGTGTTGTTTTAAGCCATTGAATTTGTGGTAATTAGTTACAGCAGCAACAGAAAACTAGCACAACTTACAAACACAGGAATTCTGATTTTTATCATATGCCCTTCCCATCAAAGAAGAAAAAACTGTACACTGGGTTTATTACATTATATGCTTTACTGCTGAATGTATCACTGATAGGAGATAACTTCTGTTTTGACTGGGCATTGATGAAAACTTAATTCTTTCCTTACAATTTTCCATACAAAGCTTTGGCTCTACACTTTTAACAATTATTTAAATTAAGTTTTTAAAGGATTTTTTTTGTTGTGATAAGATATACATAAAATTTACCATTTTAACCATTTTAAAGTATACAGTTCAGTGGCATGAACTACATTCACATTGTTGTGCAACCATCACCACCACTCATCCACAGAACTCTTTGGATCATCACAAATGGAACTCTACCCATTAAACAATAACTCCCCATTTTCACATCCCCCAGTCACTAGCAACCATCATTCTATTTTCTGTCTCCTTGAATTTGCCTCATATAAATGCAATCATACAATATTTGTTCTTTTGTGACTGGCTTATTTCACTTCATTGTAAGAAAGTAATTATGAAGCATAATGTCTTCAAGGTTCATCTGTGTTGTAGCAAGTGTTACAATTTCTTTCCTCTTAAAAGCTGAATAATATTCTACTGTATTTACGTACCACATTTTGTATATCCATTCATTTGTCAAGCACACTGGAATTGTTTCCTCCTTTTAGCTATTGTGATTAACGCTATGTTAATTTTACTTTTTATTTTGAACTAGTAACATATGCATATGGTACAAAATACAGAAGGAACAAAAGAGGAAACTGAAAATTTTATCTGCCTCCTACCTAATCAGTCCTACAGTTACTTACTCAGTTCCTTTCCCAAAGGAAGTGCCATTACTAGTTCTTAGAATAAAATTTATCTAGAGGTTCTACTTGTGTAAAATATATATGTACATATATTTTTTCTTTTCACTTAAATTTTCACTGCTTGCTTCTTGGTACACACACACACACACACACACACACACACACACTCACTCATATTTAAGTTCTTACTGTAGGCATCCTTCTTTTAAGAATATCCAGTCTTATTTCCTTAATTCCTACCATGTCCCCATCAAGGTAATGCATGTTAATAATTTGATGTGTATCTCTCCAAGTCTTCCTCTATGCTTGCATGATTACATAGAATATTTATTACATATACATAGAATATTAATAGATATACAAGGAATGTTTTGGTCATTTGATTTTAAAAGAGTGACATCCTAGTATACAAGAGCTGTCCGGAAAAAAAACCAGCCATAAATGTCTCTATTTTTCATATTACATGGCTGGACAGCCCTTGTATACTGTTATCTTTTGCGTTTCTCACTTAATGCTATACCACAGAAATCACACCTCACTCTTTTAAATGGTGATATAAACATCTGTGGCTTAGATGTACAATTCATTCTGGCTCCATACATTTTAAACTGTGTTTCTTTTCCACTACCTACATACAGTGTTTGGTACTGTAGAATATATTAATATTGAGAAATGACCTCTGGACTCTCACATTGATTTCACATGTCATATTTTTGGAAGCCATTCCTACTCTGCTTTGACTTGCAGTAATTTAATTATAACAGAAGTGACTGCAAACTCCACAAATACAAAAATCAAACACCAGCTAAAAGTAGCTTCAACTTAACTTTCTTTTAGACAGGTCCCCAGAATGCTCTTGGCCACTTCAATGCCATTCCATGTGAGAGGAAGTGCAAAGGAGGGCAAATTAGAGTAAGAAAGATAGCAATCCTAACTGCTCATTAAAATAGCTAATTATTGCAAAAGTTATAAAAGTATGATTATACAAACACATTGCTAGGGCTCTTCTCAAGTCTTGGAAAATTCTGTAGAAGTACAGGGTCCTGAAGTATTAACTTCATACAAATCTGCCTTTGCTGATACTGTGTTGACATCTGAAAAAGGCACTAAGTTTTCATTACCACCTATTTCTGATAACCTTTTGATAGCTAGATTCAACTGCCAAAAAATCTATTTTAAACATACTTATGTATTAATATGTAGTTCAGCATAGAATACTTACAAATGGAATACATTTCCAGTTGCTGTCTTAACCGAATTTTGCTTATTGTGTCATAAAAGTTGGGCTCTGACAAAGTTTCTGCTGTAGGTGGCACACTGAATATCCTCATAATTTTCCTTTTATTCCTAAAAGACAAAACCAATGCAGAAGAGAGATTTGTATTAATACCTACAGGATTATAATATTCTCTTGATCATTGTAATGAGAAACTACATAAAAAGGACTTAAATGGCAAGGACTCCATCCTTATTTTGTCTGAGATGCTTCCTTGGCTCAGTATTATTTCTTTCACTAAAAAGTATGAAGCTGTACACATATAGAAACAGCACTGTAAGGAAGAAAAGAAAGTAGCTGAACACACCTACCTAATACAACAAGGTGATGTTCCTCTGTCGTGCCATGCCACCACTCCCTCCTTCCCAAAAGCCAAATATTATATGGGAAAAAAATGCATAAACAAGTAAGCATCTAATTTTTTCCCTCTGTTTCATGTCATCCAAATAAAGGTAAATTTCTGGGTTCTTGAATAAACAATGTGAGCAGACTTTAATTTTGGAAAACAATGAATAAACATTTTTTAAAAATACAATAGCATGACCTTATTGGGGCCATCTATTTAAAATTAACAACAGCGTGCCTCTGCTTTTAAAACAGTGGAGTGGGAAGGAGGCAGCAGCTATTTTTAGAGGAAAGCTGTTTCCTGCAAGTGGACCAGTGATGATATGTGGAGCCTTCTCTCACCCACTCCCTGAGTCCAGGTGGCCAATGCAGCCAGCTGCTCCAGGGGTCAGAAGATGGGGAAGGGTAAGACTGTGTCTGAGAGATAGAGTAGGCTCTGAACTATTTCCTAGGCCAAACATCAATTATTTTTGGATTACTAATTTTTTTCAACTATCTAATGCATTTTTATTTTGGGAGAGGACACTATAAAGCATGTGGCTATAAGCAGAAGCAACTCAGTCCAACTAATACTTAATATGGCTTTTTCCTCTTCAAAGCAATAACCTCCCACCTTTTTTACTATACTTAAAGGAAAGAAGACAGCAGTGTGGAAAAGAATAGTAAATTATGCCACAACATCTAGAATTAAAGTCGGAAATGTTTATTAAAGATTTACACTATGTGGCACACTAGAGACAGAAAGTTTAAAGGTCCTAGCTTGCAAGGGACTGAATTTTTTGTGGAATACACATTCAAATAATCAGATAATACCAGTTTTGTTCATGTAGTGCTATGACACAGTCATGCACAAGAAATAGAAGGGAAACCTTAAAAATGTGTAAAGAGAGACTTGCTAAACACATACGAGTTAGTGCTTGTGCATTTCAGGGATGTGGTCCAAAAGAATGTGATATCCAAGGTTAATCGTGAACACAGGTGAGATGATAAAATTGAGTTGTATTAGAAATGACAGAATGGGAGTATAGAGCAGCTGGTCTGGGTGCCAAGAGCTGCACTTAAATCTCTATTTCTTAAAGAAGACCTGGGCAGACCTGTTCAGGGCAGGGCTATTTCTCCAAGTGTCACGGTCCACTAGCTATTTATTATATTATTCAGGCGATCAACTTTAAAATTGTGTGGTGGTCCACTGGTGGACCTTGATTGATATCTTACCCAGCCCTCTCTTAAAGCAACAGGGTCTTCAAAGCCACACCTTGGTGTCCTCTACTTGAGGACAGACCCAAATAGACTGTCTCTTCAGAGAAGAAACAAAACATGCTGATGAAATTATTTTTGTGCATTTAATTCAGATAAACAAATCTGCAAAGCTTTTATATGCCCAGTTTCATATCTACTCTGAGATACTCAAAGATTTACCTCTTGGCATACATGAAGAGACCAAAGCTAACAAGGATCACTACCAAGTAAACGTTGGTGGCTTCGTTCCAGGCCTCATGAACGCTGTAATCGATAGAGCCATCATCACCCATCACTCCGTAACCCCCAGGCATAGGGCTATAAAAGAGAAAAGAGAGCAGAGTTTCTTTCAGTGGTTGATGGCATGACTGACTGGAGAAGGGTTGGCAAACATATGGCCTGCTGGCCAACTCGAGCCTGCCCAGGAGCCAAGAATGGTTTTACATTTTAAATGGTTATAAGTACCTATATAATATCCTTAATTTTTGCCTTACAGCCGTCAAAGCCCAAAATATTTATAATCTGGTCTTTTAAGAAAAAGTTGGCAAACCCTGGTCTAGCTAATTAAGGCATGTTAACATATTTCCCCCTATTTTCAACTTTGAAACATTAAGGCTCCTACATAAAGGTTAAAACTCAGGATTAAAACATCATATTACTACAAGGATCTAGGTTGAAATGTCACTGCACAGTTTTCAAACTGTAACTATTATCCAGATTAAAGCAACTGAATACTTTTAACACAGACTCAAACAACTGGTTGTGATGCTAAGAGAATAGTGTTGTCTTCATGACAGGAGTCTAGAAAAGATGTGATGGACATAACAATCAATGCTCTCTCCCACATGTCCCCCCACCCCGCCCCCCGCCCCCATGCAACTGGAAAATATTTGGAGGTTTATCTAGTTCTGGCCTGCTGGCCAAATGTGGTTGAAAGAAGCATGGGATAAAAAATTACTTTGTGCTATTTACACAGCTGTGACTTCTATTCGAGGAAATGCATTCTTTGGACATTCCCACAGAAAGTAAGAGTGGTAACAGCAAGTGTATCAAACAGCAAGTAATAGTAATAGTTTCTTATTTGTTTGGGAAGGTAACTGAATTTTTCCTTAAAGAGTAAGCTCCTCCCCTGTGTTGGACATAAAAGGTAAGTCTAAATAAAATGACCTAATATGTGAAAGAAATTCGGAAGTGTTATTTTAGACATTTTATAAAAAAAGAAAAACAGAAAAGATGATAGGTGATAACTGTATTACAGTTTCTAAGAATAAGGCAACCATTTTTCTAATACCAAGAAAAAGAGCTTCTGAATTGTCCAAAAGATTGTTTTGCAATTTTTAGACATTACAATAATGAAGGCATTGCAGAAATGCTTCCACTAAGATACCTTGCAATCTGTCCTATAAGCCTCCAAAATGTTCTTTAATGTAGATTTGGCTCAGTAACTTAACAAGTGTGTATTAAGGGCAGAGTCTGTTTTCTTTCTTATAGTTTGCCTCTGAATAAAATAAAATTTCCCCGGAGGCCTGCTCCTAAGCCATGGTGTATATTTGCTCCTGTCATCTGAAGTCTTTGTCAGACTATCTGGGGACATACTGTACTCATGTACATAAAGTAAGTATAACAAATGGCTATTTAATTTAAACGCTAGACACTTGAAGGTAAGAATAATTTCTCTGAAAACGTTTATTGTTATCTGGTGAATATAAAGATTGGTCTCATAAAAATTAGTTAGGGAATAATAAAAACAGAATTTACATGATAAAAATTTATAGATGCAAGATTTAAACATTAGACCATACCAAATTCTTATATATTAAAGTCTGGCTTTGAGTTTTTATTTTTTTAAGAGAGTAAGAGGTACAGGGGCATTTGGCATATTCAAAGTTTCAATTCTTATTCCTTAAAACTGAACTCTAGAGTTTCTCTAAATATAACATTATGATTTATAGTAAGTAATCAGCCTACTTCAGAAATGGAAACTTTTGGAAGACCAGAGGCTAATAATAATTGACTATATGATTTAAAGAAGCTAAAATTTTCTTGGTGCCAAAATGTAAAAATAAGGATTGTGTTTGGCAAAAAAAAAGACTTCAGATGTCTGATTTGAGATGCTGCAGAAGGCCCTGGACAATCATGAACCAAAGGTGGAAGCTTTTATGATTGGTAATTATTAACAAATTAGGGAAGAAACAGGAAACATACAGTAATGGCTACTAGAACATTTTGCAGGTGCCATTTATCTGACAAATTATCAAAGTGTTTCCTGCCTGTTTTCTAATACCTAAGTGCATGTGAGCCAAGTTAATTTCTGGCTTCAGTTTTTCAAAATTCTGTTCATGTGCCACTCAGTGAATGGTGTATTCCTATGGAACTCGTCTTGCTCCTGTTACAAATTACAGAGGATTTCAAATTACTGCTAATAAAGAATGGTAAAATTTTAACATGAATTATATAACATACATTATACAACATCATTCGTATGCAGTGACACTACTGTTCCAGTTTCAGGGACACGTACTGGAGTTATTATTTGTAGTGGTGTCTCTGTGAAAAATTTGCATTGAGAATATGCCTTTCCTGCTCAGTACTCCATCATGACCAACAGCATGACTTTGTAGCACTGCCAGGAATAAGGAATGATCTTGTCCAAAATCACAGTTAAGACCCATGGATCACCTGTGGCCTGAACTATGATCATCCCCTTCCAGCATGCCATGCAGTCTAACCAAGTGTATATATATACACCTGCTGAGTGATCACTGTACACCACCACAGTCTTCCTCTTGAATCTAAGGCAAAATGCCCAGGGGCATTACAATGGTTCATTCCTGGCAAGTTAATGTTTCATTAAGATCACCAATGTAGCTAGCCACGTGCTTGGATCGTGATTCATTTCTCAAATTTGTCATTTGAGAAAACTTAAACTTCTCCCACATATTTTCCTGTACAGCAATGCTTTAACAACTTCAGTAAGGAGATGCTAGGATAAGCTGAATTAAGTTCCAGGTAAACATTAGTATTCAGAGATAAAGTTGCCAAAATATGACAACTAAGGTTTGGCTTTTAATTTGATAAACTTTTCCGTTAAGACAGAATTTTTCTAGAGATCGAGTTATTATATCTTAAGTTTTTAAATTAGTTCCTGATTTTGGGTTCCTAATACCGTTGTCTAGGTGGTTCTAAAATTGAGTATCACTTGTCTTCATATCTTGATGTTACCATTTTTGTCTCTCACTTACGGCGTTGTTATTTCTATACAAATTCAGATTGGAATCACAGTTCAAGCATTCCTTAAAACACAATCCACTGCATGTGATTTTTTTTTTCCTCTCAGTTCTCCAAAACACTAAATGCTTGGGTTTCTGACGCAGAGGGGTACAAGCTAATAGACCTTCAAGAGGAAAGCTATTAACGTTTGAGGGTTTAAGTGCTGCACATTCCACATAACCATTTAATCTTCACAACCACCCTGCTGGGAGGCACTAAAGCTCCATTTTACAGAAGCAACTGGGATGGTGGTGGTGGTTATACAGTATAACTTACCCGAAGTCACACAATCTAGGGAGTGGAAAGACAGAGCTATCACGTGCATTTGACTCCCAAACCTTAATTCTTCCAGCCCTGACCATAATCTTGTGAGACCTGCTCCTCTCGGAAAGAAATCCAGTCGAGTGAGTATGGAATACAATCCTCTTTCAAGAAGTGGCCCTCCAGACCCGACAGATCTTACGCGTTTTCGCTGCTCGCAGGCTGTGATTCAATCGCAAAACACTCCTGCTAAAACCCCAACCACCCTGGGGCCGTAGCCCCGCCCTATGTTCGCAAGGCAGATACGGCAGCTTCAACTTTTTGTCTGTGTTTTTGGAATTCGGAGTCTCATTATTTATTCCCGACAACCCTGCTAAGTTTCGAGTAAAGGCGAGGCAGATAGGTAGAGAAAGCCTCCAAGTCTGGGGCTGGGGGCGTGGAGCGGGCGGCGACCTCTCCCCCTTCCCCTCCCCCGCGAGTCCAGGGCGGGGCGGCGAGAGGGCGGAAGGCGGGGCCGAGTGACGCGATATCGGGGCCCGAGAGGCGCAGGGACGCGGGTCCACTCACGCTGCTCGCTCCGGAGGCGGCAGGCGACCGGGCTGCTCGGCTCGGGGCCCTTTCCCCCGGAGTCGGGGCCGAACTCGCGGGAACCGGTTACCGCACGGACCTGGACGACCTCTACCTTCGTCATTTCCTGCCGGCCCGTCGGTTTCCGGATGAGACGAGGAGCCAGGTCTTTCCCTGCCCCCCTCCGCCCCCCTTTCAGTTTTTGAACGGGAGACACGCAGCGACGGCCCCGGTGCCGCCCCCGGGCGCGTGAGTGGAGCCGGGCTCCCTTCCCCACCCCCGCGGCGCGTCACCGCCGCGCCCCGCCCCCCCGCCCGGGCCGCGCGCCGCCCCCCCCGCCCGGGCCGCGCGCCGCCCTCCGTATTCCCGTGGCACCGATCCTGGCGCCCCCGCGGGAGGGCGGGGCAGGGCGGGTGGGGCTGGCGGGGGCTTCTAGTGGCTGTTGGTCTCGCCGCCCCCGCCTGGAAGTCCACGTGGATCTATCTAGTCGTTGTGTGCTAAAACCTGGCGGGAAGTAGCGGGGACAGGTCATTACCCGGGAGTTCGTGCCCCTTTCCACCCGCCCCACTTCGGTGCGCCCCAGGCGTGACTTGGCGTGGGAGGGGGGAAACGTACATTGTCCCACGAATCGAGATAAAGCTGGGAAACACAAAGAGTTTCTTTTTTCGTAGTGAAAGCGAGGGTTACTTTTAATATGTACTTTAATATTTATTTAGGAAAGCATATGCTCACCATTTGGTCTTTTCATTTTCCCTATCACAATAAATGATGCGTGGCTGAGACTGTGGAAGTGTTTTTAGAAATTGGATGTGCCCTGGATGCTGTAATATTGTTAGTTTAAGTGACTTTGGGATATTTAAAAAAAATTTTTTTTTGTAGAGACTTGAAAAATATTTCTTAGCATGAGACAAGTGATGAATTTATGCAGGATTTCAGCATCGGTATTGAAGTAATCCGATTTCGGTGGTTGGTGCAGCCTTGCAAATAAATGACCATTTGTATACGTGCTTAAGGTCTTAACTATTCATTTTAAGCTAGTTCTCTAGGAATCAGCTGAATGCTAATTCTAATTCATGCTAGACCAGCGGTTGTATTAATTGATAAGCAGAGATAAGAGCTAATATTTAACACTACCCGTTAGCAAGTTTTCTCTGCTTCTTTTTGGATCATTCTGTTATAATTCACCATTGTCTAGATGAAGAGCTTACTTGGTACAATAACATACTGGCTTTATTTATATTAATACATGTTAGCTTATGTATTACATACAAAATCATATATAATCTTATAACCAATCTGTTTGACTATAAAGTTGGAAAATAAGGAACAATATTAATGGGCAGTGTTGAGTACTGATTGTTTGCCAGGCTTGTGCTGAATGGTCTGCATGCTTGCTGTATCTCATTTAATCTTCCAGGATAACTTTTTGCATAAGAATAGGTTGCTCAAAAATATTTGAATGTGTGAGTTTAATTTGAATGTGTCCAAATATGGAATATGTACATTACTACTTACGTTTCCGCTTTTGTAAAGTAAGGGTGTTGGCAATATAAAATGACTTGTAAATGAGTGTTTTCCAAGTTAGAGAATGGTAAATTTCATGGAACTACTATTAGTTCCTTTATTTGGGTATTCTATAGTATCCGAATCCCTGTGTCTCTTATTATCCAAGTTCCCATTACATATCATTGTCACCCAATAAACAGTCTATTCTTGGACATTGGAAAAAAGTAAATGTTGGGAAAGCTTTAATCATCCCTTTTGAAAGGCTCCCTCTTTCCATATTTAGTTTCTAAGTGATATTCCTAATTAAGGGTTAACAAATGACAATAAAACAGGGAAGAGTAATTTTCCAATCCCAAACCAAGGAAGTTAAAAACAGTGGGTTGGCTATTTGTTGATGAATCTAACATTGATGGGTATGTGAATGTTAAGAATGTTAGGTTATCTACATTGTAGGGGTTCTACATGTTTTAAGTTTGCCTGTAAGTATCTTGAACATTCAGTGTCAAGTCTATTACTTTGTGCATTAAGAAGTTAAGTTTTTTATTGGGTTTAGTTAAGTAGTTTTGACTTCCTTAATCAAGAACTTTATTTTGGCTATGTTTCCACAGATAAAATTTAATAATTTATATAAGTATAACCATGGTGAGGATGATGGTGGAATCTAACAGTCTGCATCTTGTGAGAGCAGTAGTTGAAAGGACTGGAGAAGTTGAGGGAGTGCTTGGAAATGTATCTTATTTGTGAGTAGAGCATATTGGACTGAATTTAGCTTATTCTAGTGGTCCATCATTGGAGAGGAAAAATATTGAGAATGCTTTACCAATCAGTATTTATAAAAGGGTTCCTTTACCTAAGGGCATTCTCTTTGGGAAGGGGATGAGTGGAGAAGAAAAAGATGCACTTGTTTTCTTTTGGAATTAACACTTGTACCCATTGTGACTAACTGATCCTTGCCACCACATGCAATTTAAGGCACTTTGCTAGTAGACATTTGATTTTTGTGGGCAGCCACTAGTAGATGAAGTAAAAGAATGGGGCATGTGTGTGAAGCACTGGGTATACATTAAAGCACTAAATAGATTTCATTTGGACAAAATTCAGGAACTGGGCCATCACAATTTCTATTATAAAAACTGTTCCAATAACATTGTATGTATTTGTAAATCTCTTGTATGTTATTTGCATCCAGAAATATGGAGAATATCCCTTTAATGTGCTTTAGAAACAGTGGAACATTTAGAATACAGTACATGGAATGTTACTGAATTTTTCACAGTAGCCATTTGTGTATGTATGGCACATTGTTAGAAAGCCGGTGTGACCCATAATGCCAACATTGGCTCCTGCTTATAAGGCATTTGTAGTCACATTGTGTTTCATCAGATTGGAAGACAAGTCCCCTCTCATTCCTTACTTCAAAACCTGGTTCTTACATGGAGTGCCCTTTAAACTTCCAGACCTTTTCTGTGTTGCTTGTTGCCAGATCCCCAGAATCAAAAACAGCCTGGCATAAGGAAGGTGCTCAGTAAATATTTGTGAAATGAACAAAAATACATTGCAATTGTCTTCTGTTTTCTTTCCACTGGCAAAAATCCCACTTAACTCTAGGGGCAGGACCACTACAACTTTATGCTTTCCACAGAGTCTGCAGCCAATGATGAGCCCTTTGAGTGTTAGCTTTTTATACCACATACTTTGGTGGTTAATCTTTATGGCTGTACATTGTTACCTGTGTTTTTGTATGTTTTCCCCACCCAAAATATAGGCTATTGAAGGCAGGGAATATATACAGTAGACTCTTAGTTAACTGGCACCCATGGAGATTGGTAGATGCTGGATAAATGTAAATAGATTCTCCATTAATCAGGACTCAAACAACTGGCACTCTGAAGAAGTTGGCAAAATGTTGCCAGTTGCTTAATTTCTGGTTAACAAGGAGTCTATTGTATTTATACAGTACTGTGTTTGAGAATTTCCTTGTTCATCTGGTATAATATATACTGAGTACGTTTATATTTATCTATTGAGTGAGTATTAGCTACCATGGGGAAAACACCATAGATATTCAAAATGTGATCCCAGTCTTCAGGTGGGTAGTATTTTAGTTGGGCAAACATTGTGTGAAACATTATGAGAATTTTGAGCTAAATAAAACAATAATAATAGTCAATATTTATGTTGTGCTTAAGGTGTGCCAGATACTGTTCCAGGCATCTTTATGTGTTAATTTATTTGGCTCTCACAACAATCTTTTGAAGTAGGTACAATTATAATCTCATTATTCAAATGAGGAAACTAAGGCACAACAAGGTAATTAAGTTACTTGCTAAAAATCATAGCACAAGTAATAAACAGGGAGACAGGATCTGAACCCAGGCAGTCTGGCTCTTCAGTCAGTGTGGTTTCTCTAGGGAATTTCACTTAATGAAAGACAGAAGAGAGATCCAAAAGTTGACAATACCTTCTCAGCTATAAAGGGTGCTCTTTTTTAAATTTCATAGTAGCATAAAATATTGCAGTGATTCTGCAGAAACAATGCTGGATTTTCCAGATGGAAAAGGTTGATAATGAAATGGTTGAGGGAACACACTATTTTGAAATAACTAAAGGCAAGAGGAGAGAAATTGAATATTGAATCTTAAAGCTGAGTGAGGATTATATGTAACTCTTCCAAGATACTGAATTCTAGGACAGTGATTCACCAGGACATAGGGTAATGACTGTTTAAAACACAAATTTAGTGTCAGAAAACTAATAGGAAATAAAATAATATTGAATGACACTTAATATCTTACTGTTTTTCTGTTTAAAACACTTAAAAGATTTAAACTCTCAGTGGTAGTAATTTACCAGAATGTGTTACTGAAGGTTTCCTGTGCACATCTATCCATTTGCTTTATTCTTATGTAAAATCTTTATCCACTTTTTCAGCTTGTCTGAGGCAATAGAGAACACATTGGAGCCAGGAGACCTCTTCAAACCAAGTAATACGAGGGTGGGCTGATAAATTGTGCCTCCATTGTAATTTTTTTTTGTTAGATTAGACATATCTGGATATAAACAGTTCTGTGTAGTTACATGGTAGGTAGTTCCCCTCCATCATTCTTGACCTTGTACACACAGATGGCTTACATTTTTCACCCAGTGCACATCGAAATGGAAGAGTGTTCAGATGTTTGGGTCAAACTGCATGCTGTTACTGAAAAACTTTCTCCAGTTGAAATTCACAGAAGAATGCAAGTTGTTTATGGTGATCAGTGTGTTGATGTGAGTACAGTAAGATGCTGGGTAAGGCGGTTCATCTATGATGAAGTGAAGTCTGCAGTGAGGAAATGGTTTAAAAAATAAAACCACATTTATATATTTACTTGTTTGTTTGTTTGTTTAAATTTTTTTGGGGGGAGGGGGGGTTTTGCCTGGCTGGGAATCAAACCCAGGCCACGGCATTGAGAGTGCTGAAGCGTAGCCACTACACCACCAGCGAGCCCAAAACCAATTTTTTAAAGGACAGATTTCAAAAACTAATGCAACATTGGTGGAAGTGTATTAAGTATGTGGTGACGTAGAAAAATAGTTATGCAGCTTTCAAAATAAATGATGTAGGTATGTTTCTTTTTTCATTAAAATATCTTTTCCTGTTCATTTTCCACTTAAATGGAGGCAAAATTTATCAGCCCACCCTTGTATTTCTTTGGTGTCATAAACCGTAAAATTGTGCTTTTTGTTCACAAAGCTGGAGTGAAGTCATTTTGAAGCTATGTGGAATTAGATGAGAACCTACAAACACAATCCAGCTAGGTGAAGGAAGGTGGTATTCTCTGAAAGCCCAGTTTTGTATTCCTTTGTTGGGAGCTGACAATACTAGTTTTGGAGATATTGGGCATCAACAGAGTCACTGAATCTAAATGATTCCACAGATAGGGGAGTGCATACATCACCACACCCACTGCCCAGGAATCAGAGGAGGAAGTGCCCTTGAATGAGGACACGCTCTGCAGGTATAGTAGTCTGTGTTTTAGATCATTTTTGCTGGGTAGGAAGTTGTGGTGTTTGTCTTGGTAACTTTATAATTTTGAATCTGAAGAAATGACACATGCTGCTGTATTTTAACATCAGCACATATTTTGGGATGACACATGGAAGCAATTTATAACTATGAATATTGTCCCACAGTTCTATTTAAAATCTGAAGAACTAATTTAGAAAATTTGAGTTAAAATCTGTATTGAAGTTTCTATCCAATTGGCATGTTATCCTTAATGTTAGGCTTTTCTCTGAATGGAGGGTTTTAGGGAAAGAGTAGGTGACATACTGATTCATTTATTTTAAGCCTATCAACTGAATAGTTTAATGAAATCTCTACTGCCCCATTTTATGAATTTTGGGGGTTGTAGAGCTGGATCCTAAACATAATCTAGTGTGGTGGTTCTCTTAAGAGTGTACATCAGCATGACTCAGGGTTTAAAATAAAAGTAACAGATGTCCCAGCCTAACCTCAGGGGCATAGCTTGGGCATCTGTATTTTAAACTACCTTCCCCTGTAAGATTAGGCCCTGCATTTTACAGATAAGAAAATCCAAGCAAAGTCAGATGACTTGCCTACACAATTGGTTCAGTGGTACCAAAATTTTATCACCAAATACTGTCTAATTTCAGAATTTTATGGCTGAAAGAAAATTTTCAAGTCATCAGTTTAGTAGCTCACTTTTCAGCTGAATATAAACCATGCTTGTTCATACCATTTCTAAGTAAAATATGAATGTGGAGAAACAGAGTTTTCTCAAAGCTCGTCTTCTATCCTGGCCATGGCAAAGATCAACACGTCAGTCACCAGAATTTCTTTACAATTTAACTGACTTTTTTTATTAATTTCAGGAACTGTCAATTATTTGCAGTATTTTATTGTATACCCTGTGAAGGCCTCTTAAATTGTGGGAAAAATATAGTTAGTGTATTTAAAGCTGAACTGAAAGATTAAAATTTTTTGTTTAAATTACTTATTTTTCAGTCTTAATGTAAATACTAGAAATATGTGAGAATTTGTACTGATTTTTTTTTTTTTAGAGTTTTGTGTTTGTAAATCTGGTTGATTTTAAACTTTTTTTTTCAAGGCATCTTACCTTGGAAACAGCACAGTTTGGCCTCCATATCATCTTTGAGTATGAGAGAGAATCCTAATTCCAGCATATCCTCAGTAGAGACCAAAGAACCAGGAAAGAACCAGGTTTGTTCCTTCAAGACATCTCCTAAAACCTGTGGAGCAGCAACCATTCCTAGAAGTAAATAATAATGTCGGATGCCTGTGAATGGACTGTATGGCCAAGTGACGCATTAAGATATTCATGGAAGAATGGTAAAATACTGAAGAAAAGGCAAATTTCAAGAAGCGACCCTCATGCTATTTAGGTTATTTTGAGCAGCTGAAAGAAGATAGTTCTGAAAATACGAGTGACAAGACTCGAGTGTATTTCTTTACATGTTTCTTACATTGTTTTAATCCATCTGCTTTGGTGTATAATACTTTCTTCTACTGCAGTAGGTGAGGATCTACTTATGATCAGAGTTTTATTCTTTGTGGATAGAGAAATAGTAGATACAGTAGGAGAAATAGGAACAGTTCATTAGGATATGAGCCCTAAAAATTGACTTTCACTGAATAATTACTAAAGGTTCAGGGTACTGATGAATTACTTCATAACTATGTGCTGTTGTCATAATCTTTGTAACTTTACATTCATCTTTATCTACTCTCAGTCTCTGTATGTGTCCCCTTTTTTGTGCATAATTTTTTGGACTGAAGACCTTATAACCATATTTTTTCATTGTAAAAATAAGAATCATATCTTCATAAATAGACCTTTGGTATGATTGTTCTTCTACCCTCGGTTATTTTTCAGAATTACTGTTCTTTATTATATTTTATGTTCTTATTTAATGTTTTGTTTTCCTCTACTGTTTCTAGATGAAAATGAAGGATGAACTGTTTTTAGTTCATCTGTATTCTGTTCTCAGTTGTCTAGGAGACCAGCATAATAACATGAGTATTAGCAATTTATAGAAAATTTACAGCATAACTTAACCGTTGTTTTAACCTTATTTTAAACCTCCATCAAACTTCTTTTTAGCAGGAATTTCTGCAAATGCATGTAAGCACAGGGGGAGAAGGAAGGTGGGGAGAGAGAGAGGGAGAAATGAACAAATGAAGCAGTTGGTCATGTGTATATCTATACATTGTTGGTATGAAGATTAGTTTGTCAGTTAAAGCTAAGGCAATTAACTGACATAAGTAAATTTTACTGTTTTCAGTTCTTAACTTTTTGTGACTTAGTCTGTTGACCTCATCAAATATTTTCTCTGTAAGTTAAGGAAACCTTTATTCTTATGTATCAAGTTTTACTCAATAGAAATACAAGCAAAAGAACAGATTTTTAAATTTAATAAAATGAAATTTCAGAAATAATTTTTAAAAAATATTTTCTTCCCCAGTAGACCTGTTTTACTTCAGCTTTTCCTATTGTTTCTGTCTGCATTCTCTACTTATCACCTGGTTTCTCACATTTTTCCTCGTCTGTCCAGAATTTCTTGTTTGGTGTCTGTATTTTGACTGCTACCTGCCTTTTTTCATGATTCAGCCTCCAGTTAAAAATGCTTCTATTCTCTTTACCCTCTATTTCCTTGGGTGTGCCTCCTTCCTGGTCTGCCACCTCCCGGCTTTTGTTGTTAATTTCTTGTAATTCAGCTCCTGTCCTTCCTCATCTCTGTTCAGTTCTCTTCTTGTCCACCTGCATTCCACTCTCATCTCCCGTCAGTGGTGATCTCTTCCACCACCTAGATCTACTTCTGTCTGTATAATTCACTGATAAATTGTGTTTTCATCTAGCTTTGTTTCCTTCTCATCTCCAAATTTATGTTGTTTTTTTCCTGTACTTTTAGTCCTCGTGCATTTGTTCTGTGAGCTTTTTTTCTATTTTCCTGTCCCTGGGTGGTAGATATTACTAGATGGATTTGTCAGTATTTGCATAGAACACAGATCCTTGCTGTGTATTTCCTGGGTAGCCAAGATGTATCAATTACTATTAACTTTTCTTGGAACATTGAGCTTCTTGTGTTTTCTGCTTCTAAGAATTAGACTGGTATCCTAGAAGACTAATATTACTTTAAAAAGAGTCAGGATAGTTTTATGATACTGTCATTTAACTCTTCATTCAAGAGTTCATGACATTTGAATCTACTCCCTTGCCTTGAAAGATTTTGAAGAAGACATCCAAAGCAGGTTTAGGGTCAGGTGGGTTAGAGAGTGGGAAGAGGAAAGTAAATACTATAAAAGGACTCATAGTCAATTTCTAGAACTAGAAAGAAAACTGAAACCACAAACCACATACTTTAACATATACTAGGTAAAAGGCCCCCTAAAAAGAATAAAATATATGACTTCTGATAACTAGGTCATCTGTATTTTTACCTTTAAGTTTCAAGACTTTTCTTTAATGTTTAACAAAACAAATTTAATCTTATAAATATTCATTTTATTTTGAGAGCCTTGATGTTTCCTTAACTATTAACCTGTGTCATTTTGTAAATATACTGTAACATTCTCAAAATGCCATTAACAGTCAGCCATGTTATTTTCTTGTGTGGGAAAGCATATAAATTGTATGGTCTTGCCCCTCAGGACTCCATAGTTGTGTAAAGAAAAGGTAGCTTTTTGGCAAAATTTTATTTTATGCTATTGATGATTTACATTGTCTTATACTTTTCCTTTATTCTTATATATACTGTGAATGTGGTGCTCTTCTGTAATTTACTTTTCTATAATGTGTTTGAAGCACTGGAGGTAGACTAATGTGAGTGTGGATGTAGCTTCATGAAATTTAAGTAAGAAAGACCCTGTACATCACAAATTGAGGTTGATCCTGTTGCATATTTTTTCTTTCTGAGCCTTCCCTAATTGTGATTGATGGTAGTTGTTAGGTATCTTGAAGCTAAAGGAATGGCTAATGGTTCATTAATGCACTATAATATTCACTATTAATGAATAGCTAGTAAAAATATCAGAACCACAGTTAAGCTACTATACAAGATATTTATGTAGATGTGCTAAGTACAGGACTGTGTTCTGAGATTACAGAGAAATAAACTGGTGGAGAACATAGTATAGGAATATACTGTTATTGCATAGATACCATTGCTGCTCAAAATGCTTGGAATTCCCACTTTAAATTTCCTTTTACATTTTTTAAGAAAACTAACCTTATTAAAAACATTATACTTAGTCCCGCTTTTTTTAACCAGAAGTTTATTTAGCTTGATCTGTTTGTCAGACGTAGTTCTCAATAACACTTGTCTCTTCACATAAATCATATCTGGTCTCGGAGAATTTAAAATTTACTACAATGAAGCATATTTGACAAAAATGTGTTCCATGCTTCTAAAGTGTTCAGCAGAAATGACCTCATTGGAATAGTCTCTGTAATGACCGCTTTTAGGAAAGTTGGATTAAGACTTGTAGGATACAGAAGCTTTGGAGTATGTTATAAAATCAGTCTTTGTATAGTTGTAATCCCAACACTGACTTAGATATACCAACCTGAATATGGTTCCTGGATTATATATATGCTTTTGTTATTTTAAAAGGTGTTTAAATTAACTTCCTTTAACAGAACCAAACTAAACAGTGTGCATATTCTAATGTAGTTGAAAAATTGGCACAGTGATTTAATATTATTTTGTTTATAGTTGATTAATTTCTTCCTAAATTAGCAGGTCTTTAAAATATGGATCTTTGTCCTAGACTACACAATAAATTAGGTTGTATAAACTTTTCACTTGAAACAAGTGGATTCTTCTGATCCCATTGGTTGTTTGACTTTGTTATAAAAGTCCATTAATTTATAGTGTGATTAGACTTGTCAATTACATTTTGATTTTGTGTATTACAAAGGTTGTATTTGGGGTAATTGCAAAATATCAGTTTTTGGGATAGAACTCCCAACCCAGGATTTTGATAAAGATCACAATATATGTCTTATGTAAAGCTTCTTTATTATAAAAGTGCATTATTTATAATCAAGAGATTTAAATTAGTTTCTACTTTATGACTGGTGTTAATTTGTATTGGCATCAAATTCACAGAGAAATTATTTCCATAGAAAGAGAGACTTGGTATATTAAAATTCCAAGGCTAAGTTTAGGTTGGTTATGAATAGAATAGTGGCTTTCACTTCTGTTTTCTGGAAGATTATCAGTCCGAGGGGCATGTTAACAACATGTTTAATTGCCATAATGAGTATCTAATTAGCAGAGATGTTTGGGAAATTGCTGCAGATGTAGAACAAACAGTGGTACTGGTTTGTCTTTCACTGCTCTTGGTTATTTTCTTGGAGAAACTAATTTTTTTTTCAAATTGTGTTTCATTTTCTTAGATTATTATTATTACTGATCTCAGTAACAGTTACCATTACAGAGCCTCAGTAAGGTCAGGCTCTTGGCATACATTGAACTCTCTGCCACTACGTACGTAGTTTTCTAATAAAATGTGATGTTATGAAATACATTTTATATTATATAGTCATATATAGTATATGTGTTTATATTGATAAATAAGTAAATAAATGTTAAGACAGTTCTGCGTATCAGTTGGTATCAGTTGGTTGGTTGGGAGCACTACCATTTTCCCCACTATAAAAATGAGGAAATGGATGTAGGTCATTGAACTGCTCAAGGTCACACAGATAGTAAATGGAGATGGGTCTAATGAAATCACTTTTCTATACCACTTTAAAAATATTTCCCCTTGAAAAAGTAAAATTTAGTGGTTTTATAAGTGCACATTAATTTAAGCTAAAGACTATACACTCTATTAAATAATCTCATGCTCTACATGTAAATTTTTCCAAAATACAGTAACTTTGTCCTGATTATAGAAGTAGTGGAGCTCAATATTAAGAGTAATCAGTGCTTAGTGGAAAAACAAAACCGGATAACAGAAAAGTAAGGGTGGTTGTGGAAATCACTTGTAATTCTATCACAAAGACATTAAGATTTTGATGTATAGTTTTCTAGACTTTTTGGTATATGCATGCATATATGTATATTTTAAAAACAAAAATTTTCATAACATACATGTTGTTTAATAATTCTTATATATGGGCCAACATTTTATATCATTGTAAGTTTATATTTACATTAAAATTTTTTTTTTATTTTCTAGATAACATTATTTTAGAACAGTTAATGTTAACATCTTATATGATGGTAATACATTTGTACAATTAATGAACCAATATTGATGCATTATTATTAACTAAAGTTCATACTTACTCAGATTTCCTTAGTTTTTATCTCATGTCTTTTCCTCTCCCAGGATCCTGTCCTAGATTCCACACTACATTTAGTCATCATGCCTCCTTAGGCTTTTCTTGGCTGTGACAGTATTTCAGACTTTCCTTGTTTTTTTTGTGACCTTGACAGTTTTGAGGGTTACTGGTCATATATTATAGAATGTCCCCCAAATTGGGATTTGTGTGATGTGTTTCTCATGGTTAGACTGGGGTTGTGTGTTTTAGGGAGGGAGACCCTAAGAAGCAAAATACCATTTTCATCACATTATTTCAAGGATACATACTTACTGTTGATGTTGAGCTGGATATCCTGACTGAGGTGGTGGTTGTCAGATTTCTTTCCAGTAAAGTTACTCTTTTTTCTCCTTTTCACCATGTGCTCTTGGGAAGGAAGTCAACTCACACTTAAGGAACAGGGAGTTATGTTCCACTTCCTTGAAGGTAGAGGCAGAGTATCTACATATATTATTAGGAATTCTTCTGCATGGAAGATTTAGCTGTCTTCCCCCATTTATTTATTAAATCATTTATATCAGTATAGACTAACGGATATTTATGCTTTGAGTTGTAATCCCGTACACTTTATTGCTCTAATTAATTGTACCAGCTTTAGCCATTGGGCGCTCTTTCAGTTGGTTCCTGTTTCCCTTTGCTATATCCCTATTGTTGTGGGTTAATCTCTTCATTTTTTACATAGCTGCCTGGTATTCCATTATAAGAGTATGCTATAATATATTTAATCACTTATTAAGGTGGTAATTTGGTTACCAGATTTTTCACTAGTATAAACAGTACTGTGATAAGCAGACTTCAACTATATTTATGAAACTATTATTTGATAATTTATTCAGAAAAAATAGCTATATTAAAGAGATTGCCCCCTTTACATTTTATGGATATGTGTTTCTTAAAGATTTTTAAGTAGATTTCTGAGGATTGAGCATTTTCACTTCACTGGTGGGAAACAGTGGTGTGGCCCCCTTTTTCCTTTCTTTATATGATCAGCGAGGGATGTTTGCAATGTCCAAAGAGCTGTGTTGAGGTCATCCGTTGTCTTGAGACACCTGTACCTGCCTTCTCAGTATAGAATCAGTAACTATAGACAGTTAAGCTGAATTTAAATGCAATTTGTTACAACACCACAGTATTCTCAATGAGTAAAAACTGGAACCAGCCTTAGAAATCATCTACCACTCCTGCATTTAGAATAAGAAACTGGTACTATTAGGTGAGATGACTTGCCTGGGATTATACAGTAGCTGAAGCACTCAAGAATCTGAATTTCAGCCCTTGAGCCATTTGCCTGCTCTAGCCCATTTCTACCTCTTAGAAGTGTGCTTTCCCTTTGAGTAAACTATCTCTTTGTTTCATCTTATTTTCTTTTCAATAAACTGCTTCTTGGTTTCACTTCTTAAAAAAAAAAAGAATCTGGATTTCTGCTTAAGCACCTGAATTCCTTGTTACATGGGTATATTTTATATCCTGTGCAAGGATATACAAAACTTTTTATGTTGGAAAATTTCAAACATAGGGGGTTCCCTAGTGGTGTAGTGGTTAGGCTTCAGTGCTATCAACGCCATGGCCTGTGTCCCTAGCCAGAGAATCACATCCCACCCAAAGTTTTTCAAACATACCAAAGAACACAAAATAATTAATTTCCATGCCCCAGTCACCCAGCTTTATCTGTCAATTTCTGATCAATCTTGTTTAAAACTCCCTCCACCCTCTACTGTATTACTTCAAAGCATCCCAGATGTGAAGTCATTTCATCTGTAAATATTTCAATATATTAAAAAATAAACTTTTTTCAAAACAACCACAATACCATTATCACACTTTAGAGACATTTCCATTCAAGGATGGTTATAAAGACTTCCAAGTTTGTATTCACCATGAATTATAATCTGACATTACTCAAAATACACTTTTTGGTATAATTCTCCAGGGACTGTAGCGAGATTCTACTATACAAGGTCTGGCAGAAGTGACAACCTTTTTAAAGTAGTTGAAATATTCTTTTTATGGAATTACATGCTTATGATTTTGTAATAAGAGATTTAGTATAAATTAAAGCTCATAAAAGAAAAAGACGTAACTTCTGCTGGACCTTATGTATCCATCCATCATGCAAAACGGCCTGGGTTAATTAATGGCTTTTATCAAAATCTAATGTATTAGGGTTTTACCTGGAAATATTAAACTTCATGGTATCTTTAGAAGCAGATGAATTTATAAAGAGTTTATGACATGTCTCAACTGTATATATTTGCTTTTTGGCCCTTTATGTTTGAGGAAGAAATTCCAAGGACATGTGACAATAAGAATTCTTTTTACTGTATTAATGAAAGCCATGGATGGGAATATAGTGGTATGGCCATTCCACTCCAGATCTGTAGAGAGATTTTTGAATGTCAAGTAAAATTCTTGCATGTTACATTTCCTGCATTGTGATTTAAAAGCTCTAGGAAAACCAGCATGTTGATGACATCATGATGATTGCTTTTGAGATTACCTAAGAGGAAAGAATACCTTTGATATCAGAGATGTTCCTAAGAGAGGCAGAATTGACTACAATTATTTTTATTTTCTTTAGACACCATATTAAGTGGATTACTTGACTGTCTAAATTTTCAAAGGGTGATTATTACTCCTCATGTTTTGGCACTCTTTTCCTGGGGTTTCACTGGATTTTTAAAATTGAGGTGCTAGTTCTCTCTAGAAAATAACCCGTCTCAGGCTTTATAACCAGAATAACACACTTCCTTTTACTTGAACTGAATTTATCCTCTAATTGCCTGTTTTTTGACGTACTGTTAAAATACACGATCTGTATTGGAGATGGAGTAATGCTGAAGGGCAGAAACTCACATTTTCTAAGCCATACTGAAACCAATCTTAACATCATAATTTCAATTAAAACTTTTATTATAAATAAATATTCATCTTGCTAGAGCCCTATTCATTATATGCAGATTTATGGGGTTTTTTCCTAACCTAATTTAGACCTTTTTGCCTTGCATTTGACAATATTTTAGATTTTCTCTTTCATGAATAGGCTTTGTTATAGTCAATCAGCTTTATTTCCTCCCATTTTGAGTACTCTATTTGTGTTATTTATGAATTTTGGCTCACTTTTATCTACTTACTTTCATTCAGTGAACACTTTTAAAGAGGAGAGATCATTGTTACTTTTCTTCTTGTTTCTAAGCAAAAGTTGAAAGATTAATAAAAAAATAACCACATTTTCAAATACATGTCTGATCAAGTATGTTCAGTTATCCTATGCTAATGTGTATTACTGATTTTAAGTTTTTGGAACACAGTATTACTGATTTTAAATTTTTGGAAGACATGGTAGTCAGCATGTTGTGCTATGATTTACTTTAGCATTTCACCTACATTACCTATTGTAAGCTACTTTTTAAACCCCTTCTTGATACAGTAATGATACCTTTTTCTTAAAATCCCTGCTTTGATACTGTCTCACTTTTCTTAACTTTCACAGCTTTGCTACTTTACATCTGTGTGACCTTGCTTGAATTCACCTTCTTTCAGTTTCCTCATTTGAAAAGTGAGGATATTAATTAGCAGACACATCATTGGGTTGTTGGTTGGGTTAAATGAAACAAGCTTTATTGCCTGGCATGTGATAAATGCTCCATCAATATTAATATTATTTCAGCCATCTTTCTCTCCAGCTGTCTATTAGGTCTTTATCCTTTACTGATTTATACCTTCTCTGGGATTAAAAATTATGGTTTACATGTCTTAAATAAGTCATTAACTTCCTTTAAAAACTTTTTGTTTTGAAATAATTACGGAATTACAGGAAATTACAAAAATATAGAGAGGTCCGAGTGTCCTTTACCTTGCAAAGGTAACTACTGTACAAAACCAAAACCAGAAAACTGACACAGGTAGAATCTACATAGCTAATTCAGATTTCTCCAGTTTTACATACCTTGTGAGTGTGTAGAGGGGTGTAGTTCTGTGCAGTTTGATCATGTGTAGATTTGTATAACCGCCACCATAATCTAGATAGAGAACTGACCCATCAGTCCAAAGCTTCCTCTTACTACGCATTTATAAACAAATTACCTCCCACTATTTGATAACCACTAATCTGTTCTCCATCTTTATAATTTTGTCATTTTGAGAATATGCAAATAGTAGCATGTGATCTTTTGAGATGGCCTTTTTTTACTCAGCATAGCTCCTGTGAGAGCCACATAGTGCCTGTGGGGTCCACTCAGGTTGCATCAAGGTTGTTCCTTTTTAGGTTCAGTACTCTTTCATAGTATGATGTACTACAGGTTAACTGTTTGTCCATTGGAATGACATTTGGATTTCCAGTTTTGGGGTATTACTAATAAAGCTATTGTGAAGATTTCCTGTACAGGTTTTTTGTGTGGATATTAGCTATGATTTCACTAGGATAAATGCATAGGAGTATAATTCCTGGATCAGAACTTTATAAGAGACCATTGTAAACATCTTTGAAAATATATGATAATGCCATCTGTACTTGTAGATACATATAAAGGCAATTATTTCTTAATGCCAGTCATTATAAATAACATACATTGCCCTTTGTTTTAAAATATATTTCTGTATAATTTGCAGCATGAGTTCAAAGTATAGTATATGATATTTTTGTACTATAATATAAAGTGTACTAATAAATATTTCATTTTGTTAATGAATTCCCTTTCATATTTTATTGACATTTTTCTTGTGGGGTATATTACTATTTACATATACTAAATTTGAATAGGGGAGATATTTCAAGTAATGGTTTTTCTTTTTATCAATTCTTTGCAATGTGATGTTGAATTTTTTAAATACTTACAAAGATTAGCACAAAAAAATCAGGTAGTCTGTTATTTGATTAATGTTCAACATTTCAAATAATTGGTAGAGCAGTGTTGACACTTTGGTTTTCCAACATAATGTTTGAAGTCCTACGATGTTTTATAAAATCATTGTCTCCAAGGTTAATAATAAATGATAAATCATGATTAAGATGAGGCTGCAAATACTCTTTTGACATGAAGGGTTCCTAATTATGCTAGCCATACATTTAAGCAACTTTATTTAAGTTGATCATCAAAAGTCATCATAAGAACAGTATAAAGTTATTAATGGTGGGTAGGCATTAGCTGATTGATTGGTTTTGGCTTTCCCAAATATATCTACTAGCCTTAACTGACAAAAGGAAAAGCTTTTTGTAAAAAAAGTAGGAAGCGAAGGAGAAGGATGAAATGTAAAAAGCAGTAGTTGTTAACTGACTCCCGTATGAATAATCTAGATAGCTTTTAAAACAAAAAACGTGCCTATGCCCAAACCAGTTAAATTAGAATCTCTGGAAGTGGCACCCAGGCATTGGTAATTCCAGTGTTCAGCTAAGGTTGAGAACCACTGAACCAAATATGGCTTCTATGCTCATATTTCTTTGCCTTAGGATTGGATAATTGTGTTGCATGCATCCATCTCCTGCATATTGGACTAATCTGGGTTCCACATACCTTTTATTTTTGGCTCTGCTGAGGTGCATATTTTCCTAAAGGGAGAAAAATCATGCTTGTGAATTGGGGACACATTTAAACTATACGTGGGCTGTCCAGAAAAAATCCAGCCATAAATGCCTCTATTTTTCATATTACATGGCTGGATCCTTTCCCAACAGCCCTCATATAATACAACTATAATATGTCTAACAGTGCCTGTGAAGTGGTTTGTTGTTGTTGTTGTTTTGTTGTTGTTGTTGTTGTTGGAGGCGGGATGGTTCCCTGGTTGGGAATCGAACCCACGCCGCGGCATTGAGGGCACCAAAGGCTAGCCACTACACCACCAGGGAACCCCTTGAAGTGGAATCAAATATCCCAAACAGTGAGGAACTCAGAATCATTGAAAGTCAAAATGAAAATTAGGTTTCATCCTGGATGTAGTGTAGTTGGGAAACTTTTTGGGAAATTATTTAGAAAACCTGCATGGAGAGTTGTGGTAAGAGATCTCAGACTTCATTAGTTGATCTTACTGTCAGTCTTATTTAGTTTTATTTTGTTTTTAATTTTGACATTTTGTATGGTACAATCAATATTTACTTGTAATAAATGAAAGTATGCAAGGATGAATTAAAAGAATCCCCTACCCATGTTCACAGCCTGATGTGAATTCTTTCACACCTTTTTCTGTATTCATAAAAGTACTTTTAATGACATATGATTTGTGAGTTTTTTCTTTTCTTAAATAGGATCATACTCTATACATTATTCTGAAGCTTGCTTTCCTTTACTAATTTATCATGGATATTTCTCCAGGTCAATAAATAGAGGTCTAACTCTTGGGTTTTTTGTTTGTTTGTTTGTTTTTTACCTTTTTATAGCAACTTTATTCAGGTACAATTCATATACTATAAAATTCACCCTGTTAAAGTGTACAAATGTGGGTTAATATTTTAACAACACATTTTAACTCTTGTTTTAAAAAAATGAATAAAATTTTCAGTATACCATAATTTATTCAGCCATTTCCCTGTGAGTAGACACTGAGGACGTGTTTTTGTTGTTGTCATCATCCTTGTTTTTGCCACTACAAACATTGATGCAACACATGTCTTTGTATAGATAACCTTAGGTACTTGTGCTTTGTTTCTAAAGTATTTTATAATCCGTGGTTTGGTTTGGTTAGATTTCTTAGTTTCTGGATACTTTACCTGATAGTGAGAATTAGAGAGTTAATGTCAATTTCCAGTTAGTTGGCTCCTATTAGGTATTGGGCATTAGATAGGAGACTCAATTATTTAAAAAATGATATTAATGAATCCAAATAGCCAGAAATGTTTTTCATAGGTCCTAGAATCCCTAAGGAAGGGCACCTTAACAGAAGGCCAGTCATTCAGCTTCATGGAGTCCATCATCCATCCAATATTGATTGAAAAATTATGTACAAATGTACATTTTACAGCTTTCATTAGGTTTTCAAAGGGGCTGTTTCCCCCTAAAAATGTTAAAAATTGATGATATATGTATCATAGAGTAGTACTTAGTCTAGAAAACTTGTAAGGCATTTGCATTCTCATCAACAGCCCTTTTTTAACCTGTTTCCCATTTAGGAAAAAAAAATGCAGCTCATTGCTGTGTTCATTTAATTTTCCATAAACATGCTCTTTGAAGCTGAAGCAAATCTGCCTGGTTTTCAATGTGAAAGTAAAATATAAAAACTATTCCTGGAGTTATTTCTTAACAGAACTTATCTCTAATCCTAATATAGCAGAAATGTATGTGATCAGTATTTAATAATTTTTTTCATGCATAGGAATGCTCCTTTTTCTAAGATTTGAAATCCGCTAGTTATCTTGGAATAACCACTGCAGCTGCAAGCACTACTGACGAGTATTCTTGGGGCAAACAGGAAGTGGGTTAAATAACAGTGTCCTCTTTCTCTAAAGATGTGGATGAAATAAATTTACTTAATTTCCAGATACATAAACCTAAGAGAGATGACTAATACCCTAGATAGCAGACTCTAGATTCAGAATAATCTGAAAAGATTATACTGTTCTAAAATAAGCAAGATTAAATATATTAATACTAAGGATAAACCTGCAGGAGTCGAAGAAAGCTTGGGGGTGGCAGACAATCTCAGATGCACCCAAGATGAAAAGAGCTAGGAGTTTAGTTGACCACAGGCTGGCTGATGTGGCTGCTAAAAATATGAGCTCGTTAGACCACATTTGATGAATTGTGTTCACGTCTGTGAAACCACATTTTGGTGAGACATTAATGAACAAAGGAGGGAGAAAAGGATAGTGGTGGATTGAGAAGTGATGTCATGTGAGGAATTGCTGCTTGAAGGAGTTTGGTTGGATTCGAAGGAGAGGGTATAAAAGAACGATGGTAGCAAACCTGTAGAATAGGAAATAGACCAGAGGGTGGCATGTAGCAGTTGTGCACGTGGGACAAGTGCTCAGTAAATATTTGAAAGAATTAATAAAAGAATGAATGAATATTACAAGGCAGAGTATTTCTACTCGAACTAAGCCCTGGTGAGAATGCTCTAGCAACGGAGTGGGCTGCCCTAGAAAGTAATGACTTCTCATCAATGGAGCCTTTCAAGCATAGTGACAGGTGCCTGGGATAGGGGCTATAGAAGGAATTCTTGCTCTAAGTGAAAGGTTGTACAACAGGACTTCAAAAATGTTATAACTGGAATTTTATATTTCTTCTCTCAGATACTTAAATTCTAAAAAGGAATAAATTTAGGATGATAATGACTCTTCAAAGGCACTTTTATAGAAGGAATGCTTTGGGCTCACAGGCTGTATGGTCGTCAGTACAGGTATTTCAAAGCTGGTCAAATGTTGAAATATAAGAGTTTTATTTGAAACTGCAGTTCATTAATTATTCCACTGTTAAACCCAAAGTAACTAGTCTAGACTTAAGTGTCATTCAAGATTGTATTTTTGTTCCTTTAGAGAAGAGAAAAGCCATTCTTTTCAAGCTACATAGAGAGTGAAAAAGGAAATGTCATCACTTCTGGCTTCATTGTAGCCTAAGGAAAGACAAGACTCTATCTCCATTAGTCTAATTGTTCTAAATTCTGACTCAGATAGTTATAATACTGTATCAGTTTTGTGTCTTGTCTTGTCATCTATATAGGTTTGTACCCAAGTTTGTCTATTTCCTGTAAAAATGTTCCTCTAACATTTGTTTAAGTTGGTTGAGACAGAGATAACCCTTATGTCTTCTCAAATTATTGAAACAATATAAAAATCCTTTAGGTTATGCAAATGAGTAAATACTGTCAAAATTTTTTATGTAAAGCTTTAAAAGAAAAAAATAAACTATCTTAGAGTAGGTTGGGAGCTGCTGCCATTTATGATGGTCTCCACTCCCTTTTGTACTGCCGGAGAGGTCTAGGTTAGGGGTTTAGAAGATGGGCTTCACTGTTTACTGGCTGTGTGTCCCATATCTGTTTTGTCACTTGTAAAGGGAAGATGATAGTGCTTACATTACACTACTGTGAGAAAGCACTTAGCAGGGTGCCGGGCACATAGAATTCAGTAAACCTATTATTGTATTTTATGCTTTTGCCTCTTGAGCTTTTTCTTATTTTTTCTAATTTAACAAATATTGTCATCTATGTCTTGTACCAACTTGAACACAGCATTTCTGAAACTAATATTTTATATCCCTACCCTGACCCCTCCCTCTTCTCATCCTAAACCTACTCCTGCTTTATCCCTATGTCTCCTCTTAATTAACAGGGACCACTTGCCAGAGATAATATGGAAAAAGGTTAACACTGCAAGCTCTGGAGTCAGACTGTCTGGAATTAAATTCCTGCTCCACCACTTAACCATCATGTAACCTTGGACAAGATACTTAATGTTTCTAAATCTCAGTTTCTTCAGTTATGAAATAGGTATTATAGCAACCTGTCTTGCAGAATTGTGAAAACTCAATGAGATTAATCCATGTTAAGTGATTAGTATGGTTCCTAACACTGAACTAAGTGTACAATACATGTTTATTATTTGTAACTCTCAAGCTGGGAATGGTAGTCATCCTTAATGCCTCTTCTTTCTTCTCACCTGAAAGTCATCAATGCTATTGATTCTACCTCAGAAGTCTCTCTCTCTCTTTCTCATCATTGCCTTTAGGCCAGGGTTTCTTAACTTGAATTCATTACTCAAAGAAGTTCATAATCCCCTGAAATTAGAGGTGCATTTTTGACATATGTACATTTTTCCTAAGGAAAGTACTTTCAGTCTTTATCATTGACTTTGACACAGCTCAGTGACCCATAAAAGTTTAGTAACTACTGGCAGACTCTCTCTCTCACCTGTATTCAGTACCCTATAAACTGGCATTCCACCCTAGTCTCTGTTTCTCTAATCTACTCTTCACAGTTGCCCAGTTAACTTTTTTTAAAAGCGTGTTTATATCACCATCCTACCTACACAGTTGAGTTCACTCTCTGTTGCCCAGAGTGGTGGTTTTCACCCCTGACTACTTACTAGAATTGCATGGGAAGCCTTTTAAAAAATACTGATACCCAGGCCCTAGACCAGTTAAGTGATAACTAACAAATATCAGGTATCAATACTTTATTATAAAGCTTCCCAGGAGATTTTAATGTGTTGAGAGTTGAGAGCCTCAGAGCTGTAGAAGAATGGACTAATGTGTTAGCTTGGCATGTAAGGACCGTGGCAACCTGGCACCAGTCTACTACTTCAGCCGAATCTACCTCTTCTCCCACTCATATCCCATCACTTGTACTACAGACACAAACTTTCTTTGCTATTTTCAAAATATGCTGTGCAGAGCTTTTGTCTGTCTGATTGGTCTGCCTAAAACGACTTTCATCTTTTCTCGGCCTGGTCGTTTCCATCACAAAACCTTCCCCAAACCGCAAAGAGAACTGCAACCCTCATTTTTGTACAGACTGCTGTTACAGGCCCTACGCTGTATTATAATTATTTGTGTATGTGTCTTCCACACTACTATGAACTCCTAGGTGGTTGGATCCTTATTTATTTCATTTCTTCGGTGCTTGGCACCAGATTAAGAAGCTCCCTGCAAGTCTAATGAGTAAGTAAAACAAAAATGAACAAATAGCAGTCTATTCTGACGAATCAGGAAACCCATGAGGTTGGGGAATGTAAATAAATATAGTATACTAGATATGGTAAGGAATGCTCAGCAGAAGTTTTATACTCTATTCCATACTTTTATAAAAAGGAAAGATCAAAATATGTTAAGTTTCTCATCTGGGACCTGGAAAGTTGAGACTAGTTTTTAAAATGCCTCCAATATTGTTAAACATTATTGAATGTAATACCATAAAGTCATGTCATATATGTCTCCTGAGACCCTCCAAAGATCTCTGAATGAGAGATGGAGAATTAGCCATTATGATGATGACAACTGTTTATTTTGCCCTGTGGATTATCCTTACTTAGTTACTGATTTAACGATATCCTTATATGGACAGTTCTCCAGACATTGTATGTTTCTAATTTTGATCTCACCTCTGGCCTTTGTGTTTTAGCTGCTGCCTAGTCCTTTCTTCTCTTGGCTGTTTTTAATACATTTTTTTCTCAATGTGTCTCAGAATTGTCTGACATATTATGAAGAGTTGTAACTTAAATGTGATGTATTCTTCCTATTCCATACCCAGAATTAAGTTAAACATGACTTTGAAAGAGATTACAACCTTAGTAAATGATCTCAGAGAGAATCTTTAGGATGTTATTTGGGGGATGTTTTGAGTTTTTTGCCCTTTATGCTAATTATTTTTCCCAGACACTGACCCACTATTGCACTCTAATGAAAAGAGATGGTTTAGTTAACAGTTACACAAAAAGCAGTGAGTACTAGTCTGATGTGATATCGGTATACATGATTGTGATAAGCTGTGTATGAACAAATAAAATAGCCTTTGTCTAACTGGTTGCTTATTATTTTATAATCATGTATCTTACAAGCTTGAATAATATGTACAAGATTTTTCTTAATCAAGATCAGAATGATAGTTGGAATTTATTAATATGATTCCCTTTTATGCTTTCATCCATCTTAAAGAGTTTTTTTAAAGTCTTAAAGAAATCTGGATCAAGCTCCTCTTTTAAATGTGGTTTACATGAAAGGATCGTAATCTGCAAAGCTAAAAGTAACTTTTAATCATTTTTAAGAGCATTTTTAAATAAATCTGAGTCAGAGAACTAGGAACTACATCTGCTCCTGGCAGTTGGAGAGAGAGGAATATAATGTCAAGAAAAAGGAGAACCACCCTTTATAACGGAAGCATTAAGGTCTAAAATGGATAGTAGTCTATTATTTCAGTCTGCAGTCAACCACAGATATTCCAGTACTGTTTGTCCTCTATTTTTGGTGGGGGGCAGGGCAGGGAACCAGTGCCTATGTAAAGCAACTGGTCTCTGGGTGTTTCTGAGAATGGCCTCTTGGATTATTATAATTACAGGGTTATTAAAGTTTTTAGAGTTAAGTTGGTAATCCTTTTGGTTTTTTGCTTATTGCTCCTACTTTGAAAAATGAGCACAGAGCACTTTTTATAATAATATTTAGTGCTTAAGAGATACAGTTGTGTACATTTATCATCAAGACACTAGACTATATACTCCCCTGAAGAAATTTAATCACCTACAGGATTCTTGTAGCTAAGTGAAATTAGAATCTCTTAGGAATATTTCATCTCTTTTAGTTTGAGGTTGATTATGAGTGGCTTATCCTAAAAGTGACCACATCTCAGTTTACACATCCATTTATAAAAAAAACTATTAAACATTAGAGAATAAATTCTTGATTTCCAGACTCTTGGTAAATTGGTACCAAGTGTTGTGTTCTAGCAAATCTTGTAAGTGCTTAGGAACTTGATAATGCAACAACAGGAACCATGAGAACATATTTGAAGTTATTAATAGTAAAACTGGTTGTTTGGGGCTATTCTTGTGCAAGTTTGGGCGAGTTCCTTGCCCATCTGAAATAAAAACCCAGAACCCCAAAATAGATTCTTTACCACATATAGGTAGTTCAACCAGGAATTCCCCTTCATTGTTATTTCATATAGGTAAAATTTATATGTTTTGAAAAATCCATGCCAAGTACCATTCTGAGTTTCTGCATTAACTCATTTTTGCAACAATTCTGGGAGGTAGGTTCTTATCCTCATTTTACAGATGGGCAGAGAGAATTCTGTTAACTTGTTTATGGCTGCAAAGTTAGTAGGTGGTGGAGTTGGGATTTGAATGAACCCACAGTATAGTTCTATTAAAACACTCTCCAACAGACCTCTGTTCCTCAGAAAGTCTTAAGTTTGAAGTTAGAAGTAGGGTAGCCCTTACACTAAAAAGATTATAGATGCTCTTGGAATAGACTTGATTGCTTGTGAAACAGTTGGATTGAAATAACAAATGAATGTTTGCTGCTAATATACCAAAAGATTTTGGAAGTTAAAACTTGTCTGATTCTTAATAGTTTCCTATAATTGGAATGAGTAAACTGAGAAGTGAGCATTTACGATTAGCAGTTCAGCCCAACACTTTAATTCAGATTCTATTCACCAATACAGAATTGGCAATAAAGTTTGATTTGTTATAGGTGAAATTTACCTTTTCATTACCTGTGAAAAAGAGTTTTCTAAACAAATAAATAGAGTAAGATTGCAGGAAAGTTTTACTTAAATAATTTCAAGTACTTTTAGTATCTTTTTTTAGTTATAATCTATTCTCTTTAGTACTGTCATCTTAAAAATGGAGGGAACTTGTAATATTTTGTTAATATACTAAAGTAATAAAACAGCATTTAAAAATATTTTCAGTATGAATATGTAACTACTTGAAGCCAAATTAGACTGGAATTAGTAAGATTTTGTTAATCTACCTTTGCATTACTGTGGCTCTAAATCTAATGTTTTGTTTTCCCTAAAACATCAAGTTACAGTATATTTAAGGTTTGTTTTAGATTAGCTTGAATACTAATAAATTGGAGGTTCAGATTGTACTTAAGCCCATTTATTTTTCCATTTAAGATGTATTTATTATATAAACTATTAATCTCTTTTGTTTGAATCTGGCAGCCATGCTGTGTCTCTCCAGCAATTTCAAGCCTAGCATCTCATATCAGCAATTGCAGAATTGTTACCCACAAGAGAAAGGAGGAAGCCTCCAGTTTCAAGGTGAAGGAAGGACAGTCCCTGTTCTTATAACTGAGTGAAGGCTAGTGTTGGGGCACATGAAAATGTGTGACCCTTGTGTTCTAGTGTAATTTTCTGTGAACTCCAGACAAAGTGGAAAAAGTTAAAACTATACAAGGGTGCAAAAAAAATGTATACACATTTTAAGAGATGTTATCTATGTATTACTTTTCAAAGTTAAATTGAATTACAGTATCATTGTGTAGTGTGATGTTTGCTCAAGAGATGGCATTAATCAAATGAATGCTAGTGTCACCATGTGACAGGCAGGACAAAGAAAATGGCAGAAGCACTGTTGTCATTCGAGGAGCACAAGACAATTTTGAAGTGGTATTTGAAGTTTGAGAATGTTTTTTGAGTTTCCCCTATCTTCTCCTGACTTAACACCCCTTGACTTCCACCTATGGGGACCTTAAAGGATGTGGTGTACCAGAGAAAACCGGCTACACTGGCGGTACTTTGGGAAGAAATTGAAACGGCACGCACAGCGATACAAGTGGACACTTTAGTCAGTGTTGCTCAGGCAGTAGTTCACAGTAATCAGAAGTGTCTAAACACTGATAGTAACCACTTTGAGCACTTCTTATAATTGCAGAAGTCAAACGTAACTTGTATTCATCTTTTGTTATCAGTATATATTGAGCAGTACAATTTTAATAACAGTTTTTTCGTTTCTTAAAATGTGTATACATTTTGTTGGCACTCTCTATTTAGCACCTACTACCAGGTGGTGTTCTTGCTGATATAGCTAGATCTATGTATTCATACACATCTGTCTGTCTTGCTGTGTATGCATAAACCTAAGTTTACTAATTTATTTAGCAAAACATTTGACTCTTAAGCACCAGTCATTGTTCTCCATGCTATACAAATACAAACTCATTTAATCTTCATAATATTCTTATGAAGTATGTATATTATTGTCCCCATTTTAAAGATAATGAAGCTGAGGCACACAGAGAGTATAGCCCAAGGTCAACAACTACTTAGTGATGAAGCTAAAATTTAATATAGACCCATACTCTCAATGGATACTTTATAGACTGTATTTGGAGAAATTAAGGACTTTTATTAGTAGTCAAAACAGCTGTTAATTGATAGAGCTGAAATCTGAATCCAGGCCATTCCCCAGCCATATATTATATACATTATATAATATCTTTTCTTTTTCTCTATCTTTGTATATGTTATTGTTTCTGTGTAGTGTTCTTCCCAGTCTTTTTGCTATTGAAAGCAGAGGCTCAATTCAAATCTTACTCCTCCAAGATGGCCTTTCTTGATTATCCCAACTGTAAGCCTCTTTTCTGATATTTCTACTGGAATGAATTTTTACCTTTTGGAATGCTTATTGATTACTATCTTATGTGATAGAAAGTTTATATACAGTTGACCCTTGAACATTGTAACGAGGTGGTTAGGAGCATCAACCCTTTGGGGAGTAGAAAATCCACACATAACTTAAGTCTGTCCCTACCTTGGATGGATGGAAAATACAGTATACTTTCACATCTATCAGATTATAAGGCTCTTGAAGGCAGAACTGTAAATACCTCCGTTTTCTGCCATAGTCATGGGTATCCTGCCATTCATACAAATCTTGCAAATGCTTGGGAGTTTCGTAAGGGAAGGAAGCAACTGTTTAACAAATGTTTGTTAGATGGACAAATATTAAGAATGTATGGTGAGGGTAAATTTTTCCAATAGACTTCTAAGATACTTTAAAATATTAACTGCATTAAAATGAGTCTTCAAACAACAGCAAGTAATACTTTAATAGTCCTGATATAAATTATGTTATAAAATCATGCTGAGTTAGCTGTTTGTCAGTCTTAAAAAGAACTATCTTGAAGAGTTTGCTACTATGTATATCTTTCTTTTAGCTTACAAAAAAAAAAAAGGATGCTGGAGAAAAAATTGTTTATTCTTTGAGTTAGACTTCCTTGTTCATGTGTGGGTAAATTGATAATCTTAATCCATTTCTGAAGTATTAAGACAGACTGACTATGCCAGTATTATCACTCCGAATACTAGGATGGAGAAATAATTTTTTTAGCATGTAATGGTTGTAGCACTGAAGGCTACATATATTTGTTTCAAATTAGATGAAATAAATAGAGCATTTATTATTTTAGTTTTATAATCAGACCATATCACTGTTTCATTTTTGTTTGATTAATAGTTGATATGATAGATAAAGTAAATACAGTAATCAGAATTGTAAATATTTTATAGAATTATGAATTTTAAGAATAACACAGATTAGTCTTGAAAGGTTTCATTTGAAAGTAAAGGCATGGAATATTACAGATTTTTTGAAGATTGTATATTAGTTAGCTTTTGCTACATAACAAACCATCTAATACTTACAAAAACAAGCGTACTATGTCTCACAATTATGTAGATCAGCTAAGTGGTTCTTCTGGTGTGAGCTATTGTGGTTCTCTGCAGTTAGCTGGCTGCTGGACTGGGCCACATGGTCTAGCATGGCCTGGTGTAGAAGGGCCCCAGCAGCATATGGTGCATCTTGGCTCCTTGTGGTCTTTTCATCCTTAGTAGATGAGCTAGGGCTGTTTCATGTGGTGGCCTCGGGGTTCCAAAGTGCAGCAAAAGAGGGCAAGCCTCAGTGGGCCTGCACTTTTCAAGTCTGTGAATTATGTTTGCTATCATCCTGCTGGCCAACCCAGAGTCTAAAAAAAGAGTGGGAAGGGACTACCCACAGATCTGGACACAGGGAAATGGTAACAAATGGGTTATTACTGCACAATCTACCAATGTATGGAATTTGTATGTATTTAGTATGTATTCAGTGTCCCTAAATTCTGATTCAACCTTTGGCTAGCAACAAAAGGTGATATTATAAGAGAAAAATTGATTAGACTGTTGCAGCTACAGATTGCAAAGAGATTGTTTACAGATCTTGGGTTTCCCTGAAATATTTAGCAATCATTAGAAGACCCTTTCAACTTTTTATTTTTTGAAGCTTTGAACTAGGGAACTAGGATAAAAGTAGGGAGCCTTTAATCCCCATTATACATCCCAAATTGATCTTTAGCAAGGAGTATACAGATGGTAGAAGGGATGTGATGGTAATGGCTATGGCCATAATGGAGAGCTGCTTTGTGCAGGGGCTGTACATCCATCCTCTCACTGAGTCTTAACACTTGATGTCAGCATTAACACTGTTTTACAAGTGAGGAAGCTAACTCACAGCACCTAGCTATTAATAAGTTGCATGAGGTCATAAAGCTGGTAGGTGGGGGACTACATTTTGAACCCCGACCTTTTTGACTTCGTAGCTACAATCTTAAGAAGTTTCTTCCCTAATGGGTTAGTAATGTTTTCTTGTTTGGTTTTTGGTTTTTGTTTTGGTTGTTTTTGTTTTTCAGCATGAAGCCTTTAAGTATTTTATGTCATACTCTGAAAAACTGGGAACCATAGTGAAATGTGAATTTTTCTCCCTTTCTACTCTTTCCCTACGCCGCCACCTTCACTAGTTTGACCAAATAACTAGGTTTAATTTGAAGATGACAAATAGCTCAGAATAATAACTTTACTACTGGTTCCAGATATAATTTTTCAATACTTTGGAATAACCGATATCTCCATGATCTATCCATGACTCTTCTCAGGTTCCAACATAAAATTTAGAATCCTGAGAAATTCTGAAACATATGTTTAAAATTTCATTAGAAACAAACCTTTATTTAAAAAATAAACTGTGCTGCCCTCCTCTTCACATCTTCATGTGTGCTTCTGCAGCACATACCAATACTTACCACCGTGTTTATTGGCCTGTGTGGGCTAACACGCGCTCATTCAGTATAAAGCCCTTGTCTTTCGTCTCGTGTGTGCCCATCACCTAGCCCCAGAATGGGGACATTCCAGTATTTGTTATGTGATTTTAATAAGTGAATCCATGCCTTGGACAAAATTCTTTTCCTTTTTTGTTATTAAATTTATTGAGGTGACATTGGTTAGCAAAAATTACATAGGTTCCAGGTGTACAATTCTCCAGTGCATCGTCTAGGTGTGTTCTATCTTCTCTTCTCTTCTCCTTTTGGTCTGTTTGTCCTTTCAGTTCTTTCTCATTTGTAAATCATTTTCCTTCATCTTTCCTCAGCTTTCCATTTTTCCCACCATTTCATTAATAATTTTTATATTCTTATGTTGAAATGGTAGTATGTTGGATATATTGAGTTAAATAAAATATTATTCAAGTTAACTTCACTGTTTGTTGTTTAATGCGACTACTAGAAAATTTAAAATTATATATGTAGCTGCTCCAGAGGGTCTATACCCAGGTTAACTCATTAATTCAAGTTAATAAAAACAGTTGCTTTTCTTTTGTTTTAATTTCATGGATCCATTGAACTAAAGATTCCATCGATGACCACCCTGCACTGGCACCGCCTGTCCTCCCTTCCCCGTCACCAAAAATTTGTGAGAATGATTGGGAAGAATTGATCTTGCTTTTAATGATGCACATAGATTTTTCTCTACTGTCATAAGTATGCCTGGAACAAAATACAGTTGACTCTTAAATTATTTTCACTAATGAAAAGGAGGCAGCAGATGACTAATGCAAATTGGAGGTTACACTGTTTTCTTTGGAATGTTTTGGTTCTTGCATTTTGGAACAGGTGTGGCCACTGTTGAAAGAAACAGTGGAGTCATCCTCAGCATGAACATATGAAGATCTGGAAGTACTCAGAATCTCCTGCCTTCAGTATAATGGAGGTAGTAGAATCTATCATAATTGTTCTCTAATGAGTAAACTTGGTGTATTTGGTTTTTCTTTCTGGTTTAGGGAAGAAATAATATTTAGCTTAGAAATTCTTCTACTGAACTGTGACATAATAGGATAAAGATAATTGTGTCAAAATAGCCTCACAATGTCTTCTTTTGGCTTTAAGAATTCTAGAGTAAGTTTGCCTTGGATCACTGAGAATTAATTATATTAATAAGAGGTCAACTATCTTTGATAAGTGCCAGCTTTTTTCCTTTTGGCATGGAAATGCCCACCTTCAGTGACTTTGGTTTAGGGTGTTGGTGATTGCATACCAGCTATCACCTCGTAAGGGTGTAGCAAGCCTAAGATTGGGCAGTGGAGGTGGAATCCCAGACTGGTAGCTAGTCATTTTTGAAATAATGGGGAACAGGATTATACTGGTAGGTACCAGCTTGTGCCAATGAAAAGCAACCGTTTTGCTACTTTGGGTGTGCGTGCCACTTGAGGACAGTGCTTTGTAAGGACATGGTCGTGTCCATGTTATAGGATACCTGTCTGCAATAGTGACTTAAGGAGTGAGTTCCTGGAGCTTAGGCCTGGGATTTGACAGTTGAGTAGACTAAACCTCTTAAAGTCTAAACTGACATGACATTTTAAAATCAGGAAAACAAACAGCTCCAAAAATATAGGTTTATGGCTAAATGGTTAATATGGAAGATATGTCATAGAGAGGTTAGGAGGGGGATGGGATAATCCAGTGTTGATTCATAGAGAAGTCTTGGACCAGTCATTGTATTTCCCTGTTTATCCATCTGTTTAAAAAACATGAGAAAATGACAATTTCCAGAGATGGTTGGAGATTTGATGGATGTTCGTAACATGGTTCAATATTTTTCATAAAGTATCGAAGAAGAGCCATTTATGTCATCAGAACTTAAATGTGTAAAACAAACTAGCCTGAACCATCTTGAGTAGATAGTAAGCAGTTCTGTCTTTGATAAAAGTTGTACTTAGTAAGGCAGTTTACATTTTTAAAAATACTTCTAATTTTCTTTTGAATGTCAGCTGTATACTTGGGGTCATTAGCTGTCAACTTGAACTTCAACATGCTTGTTCAGTCACCTATAAAGGACAATTTAGCTTCAGCAAGCCAGGAAGTTAAACACACTTCAAAATGCCTCTCGCCGAGGATGATGCCTTTTGCAAATATTTCAGATGTTTGTTCTTGGTTGTAATTTATTAGTGAACCTGTGTCCTCATAACAACTCCTTAGGAGGTGCAGAAGACAAAGCCACAGAAAACAAGTTAATGAAACTAATTCATTAGATATCAAGAAAAAAAACTTTCATTTGAGGCAACTTGTTGATAGACTTATGGGTATGTGTATTTGATGCCTATCTAATTTTACACAGTACCACATCTATTTTTAAATAATACTTTTTAAATAATCTGACAGAATGTCCTTTCACTTGGCTTTTCCTCATGAAGAGTATACAGCACTGCCACCTTGTTGCCAAAGTTTTGTCTGATTTGAATGTGCTTAAAAATTCAAGTGAATGCCTGTTGTGAAAAAGAGCTTACTCTTTCTCTTTGTCAGTACTTGCAAAAACAACTTAAAAGAAGTTAGTATTATTGGACTGAATTCAATAATTAGCATAATCATGATGCTGTCTGTGTATTGTTCACCAGAGCACGCCCCTTGGCCAAATTTCCCATTAAGAGGACACCGATGTTGTCCTAGTGAATAAATCCTCGGCACACATGATGCAAATCAGCGAGTTCCTGCCTGCTGCCACAGTGCAGTTAATTTTAGCCAGGGTTTGTTCTATGAGTTGTAAAACTGTTTACCCTAGTAGAAGTTAGTAAGCCGAAATGTCACTTCTCGGCCTAATGTGATAGGATATCTATTTTAGACTTCAGATTGTGTTCATGATCGGGAGAGCAGTCTTCTGGAGAATTGCGGTTCAGATTTCCTTTGAAAGTATTTGTAAGTACTGGGTGGATTTTTAAGATTTCTCTGTTCTTTTCTCCTTAAATCTTCTCCTTAATAATACTATGATAGTCATTTTTTTATCTCTTGGGAAAACTGGAAACTTTGGGGTGTGAACTTTAGAGGATTCTAAGAATGGTGGCCACAGGCTTTGTTTTTTTTTTTTTAATGTATTCTACTGGAAGAAACCTGCCTTAATTCACTTTTCCCAAGGGAAAAGTATTTGATCCTTACTATTTTTATTTTTGCAAAGCAATCTGTAGATTACTACTTATTTTATCTGCTAAAATACTTGGTTAAAATGGCTGTGTCATTGAGCTTTATTTTCTATGGTAACCTAACTGTTATAAAAAATAAAAGTTAAAAATGAGTTCCTGTTCTATTATTATACTTACCCTGAAATACAAGCTTATGCTCCAGAAATAATGGGAATGTCAGATGTGATTTTGTAAAATGTATAGATGGATAATTTTTATTTTTTTGAGGAGGATTTTGCTTAAAAACTGCATATATTCCTAAGGAGAAGCACTTTAAAAAAATAAAATACATTTAGAAGGAAGGCTTTAGAAAGTAATTGAAAGCATCCTCTGGAAGATGGAGTTAGTTATCAGAATTAACCAAAAGCCATGAAATTCTCCAGTTTTAACTACTTTTAATTTAACAAGTCATTGCCAACTTAAATTTGGACTGAAGAAAACCAAAGATTTTAATATTGAACATTTTAAATTAAATTTGAATCACCTTACTTAGTTTGAATTGTGTTTTGAGTATACTGAACTTCCAAACAATGCCAAACAACTTGCTTTAAAACACAGAACCAGGCAGAAATTGTTTTATCAGTTAACACACAAATTATATCCCCTCTAGGAATATTGAGTTCAGTGAAACAATTCTAATAGGCAGTGTAGTAGCTGCTTACCAGGCTTCCCGTCTCCGTCTCAGTCATCTCTATGAGCAAGAAGGGAGAGATGGCCTTAAATGCCATTTTCTCATTTTGAAAGCTTTATTTAAAGACTTCTTTGTTATTATGTATTGCCTGATTTTAAATCCAAATGACCTAAGGTGTCAACAATGAAAGGAAATGTTTCAGTGGTACATTTAGTAGGAAAAATATGTAAGAAGGGAAAATAGAACTGAGTTCTTGGGCTATATTTGGAAAGAAGCTTTTTTTTTTTTTCCTTTTTTTTTTTAATTCATTTTTATTGTTAGACTTATTGGGGTGACATCTGTTAGCAAGGATTACATAGGTTTCAGGCATACAATTAAGAAGCTTTTTTTAAAACTTAAGTTTTTTATTGAGCAGAAGAGAAATTTGCAGTCCAGATTAATTGTAATTATAACAGAAAAGTCTGTAATGTCATCTTCAGCAATAAAATACACTTTGTTTTAGTATATGCTTTATAATATATACTTTTATCCTGAGAAAGTAACTATTCTTATTTTTACTTTTAATTGTTAGTAAGGCACCACCAGAATCTCAGTGCTGTGTTTTTAAAGATACACTGTTCATTTAGCAGAAAGAAGTATACATTGGTGTTTTTATTACTAGAAAGTACCTATCCTTTTAGGAGTTGCTAAAAAGGCTCATAAACACTTTAACAGTGTTTGTTTTAATGGTTTATGTGCTGTGAGGGAGTGATATAGGTAAATAAAAGTAGAGATTATTTTTGTTATTATTAAGTGTCCATGTGGACATTTCTCACTGTTGCTGATGCTCTGACTCTCTTTGCTACTTCTTATCCTGTGTGCCTGACAGTGATACTGCGTATGTTTCTCTCATGAGTAGAGGCTCTGTTGACTGGTTATGACCTTGGCCATGACAGATCACAATGAGCTCAACTCGAGTCACAAATAGGGGTCCAGATGCCAAGAAACACACGGGCAGCTTTGTGGCCTGTAGAAATACCCAGGTGCCCATGGTTTCAACCATGTGTTGTGCACACCTGTACCTATCACCATCGCCGTCACTGCTGTTAGTTAACTGTGCATTATCTGACCGCCTGTCCTGTTTAAGCTGCTTTCACTGTGGCCTCCCCTCTCATCCTAGTCTTCTCCTTCAAAATAGTCACAAACCAAGAGATTCTGACACAGTAGCTCCTGACTGCAGTCAATTTATTTTACTGTTTCTTCATTCCTAGAGACTAGCCTTCTCTGAAGCTTTAAGAGATTTTTCAGGGAGGTAGGAATCTTTTCTCTGAATCCTCTTCATCCACATGAGGTTTTTAATAGGTAACTTGCCTGTGTAACTTTATGAGAAATTATATTATCAGACAAGTTTGGAGCTTTTTGGTTTGGAGCCAAATATAAGTGCTCAGTGATCACATCTTTGGAATGTTCTCTTTCAAAAGGAAATGTTGTGGGATAAGCTTTGTTATAGTGAGTTTTAACTGTTTTATCTAAAATGAACAGTGAGCAGAGGGATGCCTTTGACTTTGCCTGTCTTACACACAAGTAAATGGTAGCAGGATCTGCCTGATGGCAGAAATGCTGATTTCTCCTTGAAGTACTGGGGCTGTTGTTCTTATTTAGCATGTATTATACACCCCCAGAACACATACAATGCACAAAGAAAGCATAGTTTCTACTCTCAAAGAACTTGTGGGCTGAAATTCGGCCCTACACAGAGGCCGGGCCCTTGACATACACACTGAGCACTGGCAGAACAGAGAATATGGGCATGAAGGAAAGGAAGACAAGATCCTGTGAAGACAGTCAAGAGTAGCTTGTGGGTTAACTTTCGGTTCATCTGGGCTTTTGCCAAATAGGACAAGGACAGACTGGGGTGCTGCTCCACACCCTCCTCCAGCCACTAGGAGGTGATGGAGGTGAGTGAGAGGACTATCCGCAACTCCGGTTCTCTGTTACCGTGCCTCCGCAACAGGAGCAGATTCAGGAGTTTCATCTGTCCCTGGAACTGAACTTGATAGCTTGTAAAGTCCAATAAATGTAAGATGTTTCTCCATAGAATGATATTCAGATAGAAATCCAAATTTGGGTTTCAGATTTTCTCTCCCCTCCTGAGCTGATAATGCAGTCAAACAAGTTATTTGTTGAACAACTTCACTGGTTTAGGATACTGAGTCATCTGTTAAATTAGGGAAGTGCTTTGAGCATCTCAGAAGAAAGGCATTACTGCAGTCATAAAGGAGTCAGAAGAACATGAATCGGAAGGGAGCTAATGAGGCACGCTTGGGTATTGGAGATTCACAGGCAGGAGTATACTGTATAAACGTGTGAGTCATTTTTCCCTTTATCCTCGGCCTCAGCCAGTCTCTGACTAAGGATCTGGGTCTAGTTCATGTCTCCACAACTAAAAGAGACTTGGAGAGGGCTCAACAAAGAGCCTTAAAAATGATTAAAGGGTTGAAAAATGATACCTATAATGAGATGTTAGGCAACTTCTATTATTTAGCCTGGAGGGAAAAAAATTGACTGGGGGTCTCTTGAATTGTTATTCAAGTATATGTAAGCCTCAGTACCAAGGAATAATGACCAACTGGTATCTGTCTCCATTGAGAATGTAAGAGTTCAGTCCAGTAGGGGTTAGGACTGTGGTCTTCACAATGTAGTCCGAGACCCTCAGCATCAGCACCATCCGGGAACTTTGGAGAAATGCACATTCTTAGACCCCATCTACTCCCTACTGATTCAGAAACTCTAGGGATGGGGCCCAGTGATCTCTGGTTTAACAAGCCCTCCAAGTGATTCTGGTGCACTTTAAAGTTTGAGGACCGCTAGATGAGCTATGAAGAGAGTATTATAAAATGAGGATTTTCAATACTGGAAAATGTAAACTTTTTTTTCTGATGTCATCTAAAAATGGCCTTAAATTTATTTGCAATGTTTTCAGTGTTCTTTCTGCAGTCAGGAGATAGATGACCTCTCAAAGTCCTTTCTAGTCCTGGCTTTGCTCTGGATTTCTTCTGGCACTTAGAGAAGCTTAATAATCAACCAGGAAAATTTTGCAATTAACTTTTCTGAACTCAGTAGTTAAGATAGTACCCATTTCAATTGAGAATTAAATGAGATGTGATAGTATTAATGTTATCAGATGTATCCTACTTTATCACAGTGTTATTAAATTAAATCCCTCCTGTACATGTGACTTGTTCACAGCCAGCTGAAGGGAAATTTGGGCAGAGGGCAAAATGAGGATCCCCTTGATGTTAGCGCTTGATCATTTCATATCACAGACTGCTGACTAGATTGGTTATTGTCTTCATGGAGCCCATTTCAGAAGAGAGGCTATACGGAAATTTGCCTATACCCCATTTTTCCAGCTCTGTCACTTCCATAGAAGTTTATAGGTGAGTTGTCTTACCACCTACAGGAATGCCATTCCTCATCTCTGCTATGGGGAATTTTGCCAAGTACCCTGGAAATAGGGGGCAAAGTGAGAGGACCTAAAGAAAATGTAAGTGCAGCCTGATGTGTTTATCAGCTTGGTGGGTCTCCAGAAGAGGTGGAGGATAGGGACCTATTCTATCTTGACATTTTTGTATCTGTGGGAAACAGCCAATAGTACACATACTAGGCACTCAATACAAATAAATGATTTTTCATTTGAAATGTCCAAGGCCACAGGTGCTCTGCCCTCTCCCACATTATTATCTAGTCAGAAAGTTGGAAGTTCTTACCCTTCCTCGCCAACATAGTTACTCCCAAGAGTCCCTCTACTCATTCCTACCCAACCCCCCTCCACTTTTTTATACCTAATATAAATGCATCTTAATTTAGTTATGTCTTTGTCCTTTGTATATTTTTCCTTCTGCTTTTGCCTGACAGAATTGTCAGGTTGAAAATACAAACTACTGAGAGTGTATCTGTTTGTTACACTTTTTATAACAATTAGTGCAATAAAAGCTCCTTGTGATCATAATGAAGAAAGAGTTCTCTGAGGACATGTTTTGTAGTATTTCTTAAAAAGTGGCACACCGCTGTCATCAAGGATTCAGGAAAACTCCTTCAACATGCTCTACTTTGGCCAGGGCCTATGGCCCTAATATTTTAGCACTGAAGAATGGGATAGGTAGAATCCTTGGCTTTTATAGCCTTAGTTAACTGCACATTTGCGGAGTATTAAAAATTCTTGAAGTGAGAAAAAAGTGAGGGCAGTCTGGCTCAAACTCTAGTTTGCCTTATAATGGGAGACAGAGGATAAAGGTGACAAATGTGTATACTGATGTTGTTACACAATCTTGGGACCTTGTTATGTTTGAAAAAACTGACCTCTCAGACATTAAGCTGCACACACTGTTATTTTCAATGCTTGTGTCTATTTACAGAGTATATGAGGCCCAGTGAACGTGGCGGTTGCATGTTGATAAGATAGATGTCTCACTGATCCAGAGGGCAAAGATAGCTGATTTTTCACACCCTGAATTAGTCTCTGAATGTAAAATATTTTCTTAAAAACCTACAACCTCTCAATAATTATATATATGCAATAGGGAAAATTCTAAATGGTTGGTTGATTTGGTTCTTGATAGAAGGCAAGGGCTATTTTTTTCTACATAAAGAGAAGTTACTAAATAGTCATTCTTTTTGGTATTTAGCCCTGGTAAAAATAATTTTGTTTCTGAAATCAATCCTATCTAGTCCACATATGTATCATTAAAAATGAGAGTGATTAAGTGGTTTGGGATAAATTTTTTTCTCGTTATAGTTGTTCAGTCAAAAATAACTTGAAGCGAGAAGAGGGTGGGGAATCTCCTTTGCTTATTATTAGACTACACAAGAATTACTGACTTAATAATTCAATAAAATATCACCAGAAACAATCTATTAAGGAACTAGTTAAATAATTTATGGTGTTGCCATATAGTGCAACACTGTACAGTCACTTAAAATGATGATGAGTAAAATTAACAGGTTACAAAATACATGTTTATGACCCCTTTCTTTTTTAATGGAGGGCTTTTTAAATGGTTTGATGGTTTTTATTTTTAAAAAGGTATCACTTATGTACTTGAAAAAAGAATGCTGTGAACAAAATGTAAGCAGCAGCTCTAGCAGATGAGCTGACATGTGATGTTTCCTTACTTCTTTTTGGTTACCTATGGTATTTGAAATTTGAGAATGTTGTTTGAGTTTCCCCCATGTTCTTCTGACTTAACACCTCTTGACTTCTACCTATGGGGATCTTAAAGGATATGTGGTGTACCATAGAAAACCAGCTATACTAGCAGTAGTTTGGGAAGAAATTGAAACGGCACTCACAGCAATGCAAGTGGACACTTCGGTCAACATTGCTCAAACAGTAGTTTGCCGTAATCAGAAGTGTCTGGACACTGATGGTAACCACTTTGAGCACCTCTTAATAATTGCAGAAGTCAAACATGACTTGTATTCATCTTTTGTTACCAGTATATATTGAGTATTACAATTTTAATACAGTTTTTCCTTTCTTAAAATGTGTATACATTTTTTGGCATCCTCTGTACTTATATAATAATGAAAAACTTTAACTTCAAAAAAGAACAATTGTAATTCATTTTCGTTTTGACTTTTACATTTTATTTAATTTGGCAGTGGCTTCTCAGTGGCTTATGTAAGTAATGCCTACCCCAACAGAAAATAGCAGTACACCAAAATGTGCACATAACAATGGTTACATTGCAGTGGTAGGCCAGGAGTATTTTTCCTTGTTTTACTTTCTACTTTTCTGTATTTACCAGAAATTTTATATGCATGTGTATTAGTTTTGCAGTGGAAAATTTTCACTTATTTTTAAGGCAGAATCTTAAGATCCAGGCTCTTATGAAGAGGCCCACACAAACTGATGTGGCAGTTATAGACATTGGTTAATTCTGTTGATTCTGCAGTGTGGAAAGTATTCAGCAAGGGTCTTTTTTCACTGCTTACTGCTCTGGATGTTCATTGAACTCTAATATGATCTCTTATTGGCCAGGATCTCAGGTTCAGTATTATTTGGAGAGCAAAGGAAGTGAGCTGGGGAATCTAGCTTATTAAATCGTTAAAATGATAGCTCTAATGTTAGGATATCCATTTAAATTTTGTAAAGGACTCTTTTAGATCTTAGATATAAAGTAGTAAATGGTGGAACCATGTGCCATAGACCTCACATAATATTTTGAGTGAGGGTGATGAGGGAGGATGGCAAGAACAAGTCCCCTAGCTAGTGTTTCCAAAGCACTTTTTTTTGTAGTATCAAAGTATATCTCACCAGTGTTTACTAAAAGTGATGGCACTTTAGCAGAGTACTGGATCCCTCAATTATTTCTGCCAAATGCTGCTAGGATGTCCTTGTGGCCCTAATTAGAAGGTTATTTTCAATAACTGTTCTGGTACTGGTGGCAGTTGATTTAACCAGATCTTAAGCAAAAACAGTACACTTGACTTTCAACCCACTTTGTACGGTGAGGCGTGAGAGTAAGTACTTTTGATGGTTATTTAAAGGGTCTCTCTTTGAAGTGTGTTACAAAGACTGGTCCTAAATTAGTAGAATCTGTTACCAAATTGACCTGGGGACAGAAGTTTAGATTTAGACTAAATTGAATCTGCTTTCAACAGGACTGATAACTTAAGCCAAATTTAAAGCCGAACTACCTTGAGAAACCAAAAGAAATCTAATATCATGTACTACCACATTTTGACTTAGCGTTTGGTTTAAAACCTTTCTTACTCATCAAAGAGTGTTTCCCAGAATACTGGAACTAAGAAAGCTGGTTTTTCAAGTTTCCTTTTTACTTTTTTTTTTTTTCCATCCTAACAAGCAATGCTTGTCTTTTCATTCTTTCCTTTCTTCATCATCTTATCTCTTTCTTCTGCAGTTATATCATTGGAATAATCAGGTAATTCCTCTCAGCACTATTGTCTACTTGAGGAAGTAAAGAATCATCCCTTGTGGGTTTATCTTCATTTTCTCTGGGTTGGGAAGTGGGGAAAAGAGGTAGGTGACCCATCTAACCTAAATAATCAGATACTCAATGGATAGAATACTGTTCCCAGTGAGAATTGTGGTAGCCACATTAACGTGTTTGAGCTGCCAAATAGTTTCAACTTAGGTGAGTCACAAAACTTTCCTGCACATAGTATGAGCACACATGTGTGAAATTCCACGGGCCACATCAAGATGGAATAAATAGGTGGTTACCATCTGATTAAGAGAATGTTTTGCAAGTTGAGAGGCTCAAAGAAAGAAAAAGGATGGCTTTTTAAAAGGGATTCAGCAGATAAAATTGTTTCCTGAGACTATGGACTAAGTTAGAAAAGGTAGGAAAGCTGGTGACTGTCAAGGGAAAGGGTGGCTTTTGTAAGAAGGTAAATCTCAGCTTAAGAGGTGGACTGAGTTTATTTTCTTCATTTTTGTTTTTTTTGTTTCCTTTGCTCATTCATTTCTTTTTGTTTTGTTTTTTACTTTACTCTGAAGACTAAAAGTAAAAATAAGAGGATCGGAATGTATTCAACATAGTGAAGTGGTTGGGAGTTATAAATGAGTGTATTTATTTATAAAGGTTTTTAAAAAGAAAGAGTGGTTACTTTAGACTTGAAATCAAAGTGGTGGCTGGAGCAGGAGGAGAGAATCACTTCTTCCTCAGCCTGCTGTGTAGAGTAAAGGGACTTAGAAGGTAGAGCATCCAGCTACACACCTCTTTCTTTCAGGCCTGATTTTTGCTATCTCTACATTTGTTAATTTGTTTGATACCACCACCACCACCACCACCTTAATCTTTAAATCAGAGTGTCTTAAGGCTCTGTGAGACTTGTCAGTAACAATGAAATAAATCCAGAATTTTTACTTGAAGAAAAATGGCTTAAAGCCTACTTCAGAAGAAACTTTTTTTGATCAGATACAGGCATACCTTGGAGATACTATGTGTTTAGTTCCATACCACTGCAATAAAGGGAGTATCACAATAACGAGTCACAAATTTTTGGTTTCCCGATGCATATAAAAATTATGTTTACACTATGCTATAGCCTTTTAATGTGCAATGGCATATGTCTAGAAAAAGAATGTGTATACCTTAATTAAAAATATTTCTAAGAAGTGCTAGCCATCATCTGAGCCTTCAGCTCATCGTAGTCCTTTTGCTAGTGAAGGAAGGGTCTTGCTTCGATGTTGACAGCTGCTGACTGATTAGGGTAGTGGTTACTGAAAGTTAGGGAGGCTGTGGCAATTTCTTAAAATGAGACAGCAGTGAAGTTTGCCACATTATTGGCTCTTCTTTTCATCAACTATTTTCCTGTAAGAGGCAATGCTGTTTGATAGCATTTTAGCCACAGTAGAATTTCTTTCAAAACTGGAGTCAATCCTCTTGAACTCTGCCACTGCTTTATCAAATAAGTATATATAAAATTCTAAATACTTTGTTGTCATTTCAACAGTCATCACAGCATCTTCACCAGAAGTAAATTCCATCTCACAAAACCACTTTCTTTGCTCATCCATAAGAAGCAACTCCTCATCCATTAAAGTTTTATCATGAGATTGCAGCAATACGGTCACATGTTTAGGCTCTACTTCTAGTTCTAGTTCTCTTGCTATTTCCATCACATCTTAAGTTACTGTCGCCACCAAAGTCTTGAACCCCTCAAAGTCATCCATGAGTGACATCAACTTCTTCCGAATTCCTGTTAACGTTGATCACTTCTTCCCATGAATCACACAGGTTCTTAATGACATCTAGAATGGAATCCTTTTCAGAAGGTTCTCTATTTACTTTGCCCAGATCCATAAGAGAAATCACTATCTATGCCAGCTATAGCCTTATGAAATGTATTTCTTAAATAATGAGACTTGAAAGTTGAAATTCCTCCTTGATCCACAGGCTGAAGAATGGATGTTGTGTTAGCAGGCATGAAAACAACATTAATGTTGTTTTACATCCCCATAAGAACTCTGGGGTGCATTGTCAATGAGCCATAATATTTTGAAAGGAATCTTTTTTTTTTTCAGAGCAGTAAGTAGGTCTCAACAGTGGACATAAAATAATCAGTAAACCATATTATAAACGGATGTGCCTTCATCCAGGCTTTGTTTCCTTTATAGAGCACAGGCAGAGTAAATTTAGCATAATTCTTAAGGGCCCTAGGATTTTCAGAATGGCAAATAAGCATTGGCTTCAACTTAATGTCACCAGCTGCATTAGCCCCTAACAAGAGAATCAGCCTATCCTTTGGATCTTTGAAGCCCGGCATGACTTTTCCTTTCTAACTGTGAAAGCCCTACATGGCATCTTCTTCCACTATAAGACTGTTTGATCTTCATTGAAAAATCTGCTATTTAGTGTGGCCACCTTTATAATTATCTTAAGTAGGTCTTCTGGATAACTTGCTGCAGCTTCTGTATTAGTACTTGCTGCTTCACCTTGCAATTTTATGTCTGGGCATGGCTAGCTTCAAACATTTTTTTCTGCAGCTTCCTCACCCACTGTCAGCCTTCATAGAATTGAAAAGAGTTAGGGTCTTGATGTAAATTAGGTATGGGTTTAAGAGAATGATGTGCCTGGTTTGACTATTCATCCAGACCACTAAAACTTTCTCCATATCAGTAATAAGGCTTTTTCCTTTCTTATTAGAAGTAGCACTTTTCATTTCCTTCAAGTCCCCCCCTTTTTTTTTCCATTCACAACTTGGCTATTTGGAGCAAGAGTCCTAGTTTTCAGCCTGTCTTGTAAGATGCTTTTAAGTATTAGAGTGAGACATTTTTTTGGAGTTTAATTTTTATTGTGTTCTGAGAGGAAATGACCCTCAGTAGCAAGAGTGTATATATAATAATAATGATTTTGTTTTTTATCTCCCCATTAAATATTAAGTAGTGAACTTTTAAGAACACAGTGATTAAGTTGGATTCAGTTAGATAAGAGCAATACAGGTGTAAAGATACCTTTTTTTTTAAAGGCAAATCTTGGTCACTTAAAAATTTATGTACAGCAAAATTTACTTTTTCTGGTGTCAGCTCTATGCGTTTCTACACATGCTCAGCATTTACTGCCAACACAGACAGGATACATAATAATTTCAACTTCCCAAAGATTACCCTCGTGCTTCCAGGGTAGACCTTTCCTTCATCCCTTACTCCCTAAACTATGAAAGTAGTCTCTAGCCCTGCACACATTCATGGTAAAGGGTGTAAATTTAACTAACTCAGGGGGCTTAAGCAAAACCTTTGACCATTGATGGGCTTATGCTATCTCATGGGTGATCTCTAGCAAGCCAAACTAAAATACAAATACAAAGGGAAAAAATCTGAGGAAGAACATTAGCAACTACACACTGTAGAGAAAGTAGACTTCACAGAATTAGTTCAGCCAAATAACTGAATAACAGCAAATCTCTGGGGTGGAGGAATATCAGTAACAGAGTTGCAGTATATCTAAAATGTCCAGTTTTCAATAAAAAACTTTGGAGACATGCAGAGAAATTGGAAAGCATGATACATACTCTGGAAAAATAATGCAGACAAGAGAGACTGCTTTTGAGGGGACCCATATATTGAACTTAGCAGACAAAGACTTTTGAGCAGCTATTATAACTATATTCAGAGACTAAAAGAAACCACATTCTTAAAAAATTAAAGTACCGTGGCAGTGACTGATCAAATAGAGTCTATCTTTAAAGAGATAGAAATGATAAAAAAAGAACCAAATGCAGATAGGACACCAAAAGCACATGCAATGAAAGTAAAAATAGATAAATTGGATTTCATCAAAATTAAAAGCTTGTGTTCATCAAAGGATACAATCAATAGAATGAAAAGGAACCAACAGAATGGGGAGAAATATTTGCAAGCCATATATCTGATTAGGTGTTTGTATCCAGAATATACATATAAAGAACCCCTAAAATTCAACAAGAAAACAGCCTTATTAAAAAATAAGCAAAGGACTTGAATAGACATTTCTCCAAGAAAGATAGACAAATGGCTAACAAGCACATGACAAGATGCTCACCATTACTAATTATTAGGGAAATGCAAATCAGAGCTACAGTGAGCTATCACCTGACTCCCATTAGAATAGCTACTGTTAAAAAACAAAACAGAAAATAACGAATGTTGGCAAGAATGTAGAGAAATTGGCACCTTTGTGCACTGTTTGTGGGAATGTAAAATGGTGCACTCACTATGCAACACAGTATGGCATTTCCTCAAAAAAAAAAAAAAAATTGAAAACAGAATTATCATATGACCCACAAATTTAACTTCTGGATATATACCCCAAAGAATTGAAAGCAGGGATTCAAAGAGATATTTGTACACCCACTTTAATAATAGCATTATTCACAATAGCAAAAAAGTGGAAGCAACCCAAGTATCCATCAACAGATAAATGGATAAACAAAATGTGGTATATAGATACAATGGACTATTATTCAGACTAAAAAAGGAAGGAAATTCTGACTCATGCTACAATATGGATGAATTTTTATAACATTAGGTAAATGAAATAAGGCAGTCACAAAAAGACAAATACTATATGATTTTACTCATGATGTACTTAGAAATAGACAAATTCATAGATAGAAAGTAGAATGGTGGTTTGCAGGGGTTGGGGTGAGGTAAGGATGGGAAATTATTGTTTAATGGGTACAGAGTTTCAATTTTAGAAGATGAAAAGAGTTCTATAGATGAATGATGATGATGTTTGCACAATGTGAATGTACTTATTGCCACTGAATCGTACACTGAAAATGGTTAAATGGTAAAATTTATGTCTATTTTACCACAATTGCATTAAAAAAAGAGAACTTCTGTAGTTCAAAAGTACAATAACCAAAATGAAAAACACACTACAAGGACTCAACAGTAAATCTGAGTTGTCAGATGAAAGAATCAGTGAAACAGAAGATAGAGTATTAGGGATTATGCAGTCTGAAGAATACAAAGAATAGAGAATGAGGGAGCATTTGAGATCTTGCTCCCCAGCATATGTCATCAATTTGGCTTAAATAAGTTCTTATAAAACTTCAACAGCACCACCAAAAATAGAAGAAAAAAGAATGAAGAAAAATGAACAGAACCTCAGAAATGGTACACCATTAGGAATACCATTTGAAAGAGAGAAAGGAACAGAAAAAAATAGTCAAAGACGTAATAGCTGACAACTTCCTAAATGTGATGAAAAACACTAATGTATACATCCAGAACACTTAACGAACTCCAATTAGGATAAACACAAAGAGATCCACACCCAGACAGATTACAGTAAGTAATTTGAAAGACAAATAGAAAAACTGGAAAGTAACAAGAGGACAGTGACTAGCTAAGTAAGATTAACAGCTGACTTCCCACCAGAAACAGTGGAGGCCGGAAGGCAATGAGAAGACAAAGTACTGGAAGAATCCCATATCCTGGCAAAGCAGTCTTTCAAAAGTGAAGGCTACGTAAAAACATTCTCAAGAAAATAAAAACTGTCATTGCTAGCATATCTGCCTTACAAGAATTACTAAAAGAAGTTTATTAGGCTGAAAGGAAGTGACACTAAACTGTAATTTGACTACACACATACACTAGATCTCCAGTAAAGGTAATTAAGTGGGTAAAGATAAAAGACAGTGTAATTACATTTCTTTTTCATCTCTTAACTGATTTCAAACATCACTAAAAAGCAGCTTATGTCTGGTTACTTTCTAGTTATAGTATTATCAGAAAGCTCTTTATGTTCACATCAAATCATTCTCCTTAGCTTTAAGTTTTCTAAAGGAAAAAAGGACAAAGGGAGTTAATGAGTTGCCCAAGAAAGGTTATCATGCATAAAGAATTAAATGCCAGGAGAACTCTGAGAATTAGGAAATCATTTTCAAAAAATCTTACAAACTGTCTTATCTCTCTTATTTATTTAGACTTATGCCATGGATTTTTGAAGGTGATATCAAGCGAGGTTATGGTTTCTTAATTTAATAAAAAGATTTCAATTTCAGGAGCAACAAAATGGCGATGTGAGAGGGACCTCTGAAAAAATCCTCTGGAGATTACAACTAATAAAACATCTATAACTCAACCAAGGACCCTCTACACAACACACAGTCACAGCTAAGAAACCAACTCATCGCATTAAGGTACCTGCAGGCAGGCAGAGGGTTAAACAAAAGGGAAATAAAAGGGGAAGAGGGGGGACACAGCTGTGCATGGGTCCCCATTTGGAACCTACTGCTGGGGGAGGGAGGAGGAAGAAGTTGGCGGGTGAGCATTCGGGACTTCACTCAGTCCACGGGTCAGAGGAAAGGGGACCCACAGATGGGAACATGAGATACCACAACCAGACCTCACTTTGGTCCCCAGTAGGTGCAGACCAGTCCCCAAAACACAGTGGCTGGACTTCACTCCAGTTCCCAGAGGAGGGGGAGCAACTGGGTGGTCAGGAATCGCAGTGCCAGCACTTTCGCTGTGAAAGAAAAGGAGAGAGAGGGCTGCGTGTATGTTTCTAGGCCCACAACCAGCACTGTCTGAAAGACCAGCAAACAGGACAGCTGACCCCAAGGCTCAGGGTAGAATATGTGCATGGGGCAAACCAAGAACAGAAAGGTGCAATCAAGCCCAAACTCCCTGCACAACCCCTGGAGCCACAGAAGAAACACAAAGCTTCAAGTCCCCTTCCCCACAGACCTCTGCCTGCCAATTAGCAGTAAACACCAAAGAAACTGCAGCAGCAAGCACCCAGAGAGGCTGCCAAAATGAGACACCAGAGGAAGGGAGCTCAAAATAAATCTGAACAACAGACAAAAAAAGTAAAAGTGATGGGGACAGATGACCCATCAGAAACAGCTCAAAGCAGTGATTATAAAAATGCTTAAGGAACTGAATGATAACTTCAACAGAGAGATAGCAAGCATTAAGGAAGACCTACAAACCATTATAAAGGACCAGACAGAGGTAATGACTATATTAACTGAAACAAAGAACAGAATAAAAGTCACCAAACTAGATAAAATAGAAGTAAAAAGCAGTGATTTGCAGGAAAACTCAGCAGAAAACACCCAACCAGAACAGATAGAAACAAGAATAAAAAATAATGAGAATGGTTTGAGATTCCTCTGGGACAATATTAAATGTAAAAATATTCAAATCATAGGTCTACAGAGGAAAAGCAAGGGATCAAGAAATTATTTGAAGAAATAATGACTGAAAATATTCCTTACCTGGCGAAGGAAATAAACATACAAGCCCAGGAAGCACAGAGAGTCCCAAACAAGATAACCCCAAACAGAAACACACTGAGACACATCATAGTTAAAATGGCAAAAGTTAAAGAAAAAGAGAAAATTCTACAACCTGCAAGAGAAATGCAAGTAGTAACTTATAAAGGGACACCCATTCAACTCTCAGCCGATTTCTCACCAGAAACTTTACAGGCCAGAAGGGAATGACAGAGAATATTCAACATGATGAAAACCAAGGACCTACAACCAAGAATATTGTATCCAGCAAGGCTAGCATTCAAAATTGAAGGGCAGATAACGAGCTTCTCAGATAAGAAAAAGCTAATGGAATTCATCACCACCAAACCAGTACTACAAAAATGTTAGAGGTACTTCTTTAAGATGGGAGGAGGAATGGGAGAGTGGGTAAAATAAGGGAAAAGAATGGAGAAATTTAGTTCAATTGTTACAAGGCAATAATCAAGGAAATATAGTGTATACCACGGGAATACAGTAAAAAAGTTTGCAGTAACTGTGTGTGGTGTTAAATGGGTACTAGATTTTTGGGGGTGATGGGAGGAAAGCTAGAGGGATGGAAAAAAGGGAAGAACTCATAGTCACAGAGTATAAAATGCAGCATAGGGCTTATAGTCAACAACATAGTGTTAGAGAGGAACCAGATGTCCCTAAATGAAGATTAGTAAGTTATATAAGTGACTCATCACTGTCCTGTACACCTGAAACCGTGATAATATTGTAGGTAAAATGTAATAAGATTTCAATTTCAGTAGTCTGAGCGGGCGATAAGAACTGCTAAATTTTTACTTCTTTCCAATCAGGTGAACAATTTTGTGGACTTCTTGCCTAGTTAGATTTTTTACACTGTTAATTTTGCAAATTAGTGGTTGAATTGAATCAGTTTTGCAGTTTTGATGAAGCACTTCAGAAATTTGAACAGACTTTCCTGCATTACAGAAAGGAAAACTCTGACTAAATTAATTTAATAATTTTTTGTCCTCTCTTGCTTTTTCTGCTGCCTAAGAACTATTGCTTGAGAACCTCTGGAATGATAGCACAATAAACATCGGGTTGTAAGTTAAGCATGGAAAATAGTTAAGATAATAATCTCCATCGATCAGCTCTTCTATTTATATTAGTGTTCTGTTAACAGAAAGTATGTAGTAGTATCAGGAATCAATGTTTTTCTATAAGTATCATTAATATTTTTATTAAGCTTCCACTATATTTATAACAAAATTAACAAACAAATATGTAAGAACCAAGGTATCTATTTACATACATAGTTCCAATTTAAACTGTGACTGAAGGGAAAGTATTTCCCTAATATAGCTCTTGGAACCCAGCCAAACAGTCCAGTACTTCAAGACACAGAATTGGAACAAGTCCTCCTAGATTTACCATTTGATAGAAGTGATGTTAAGTGATTTGCTCATGAAAACTAATCTGTTTTTGGTTATGAGCAAAGAAAAAACTTACCTAGAATATCTGGGGAGGGGCAATTCATCTAAAATGTATACAGAAAGGGAAAATGTTTATTAGCCATTGCTATTGTAGGTTGGGAATAAATGTATAAAGCTCAGCTGTTCTTATCCCTTGTTTTCAAGCAATATTTTACCTAAAACACTCCAGCAAGGTGGTAGTCATCTATTTTTACAGTCTCTACTGCAGGTAGTTCCACATTTTCCATGGGAGCCATTTCAGTGTGCAGCAACCCATTCACTTGCACTTGGTTTCCTCCTGTCCGAGTGTAGTGTTTTCTTACTACAACAGAAGACTGTTTGCCGTATCTTTAAATAGATAAAGAGTGATTGATATGTATTTCCATATAGTAACTTTTTCATGGAATATTGGATATATATTTTTAAATGCAAACACTAAATAAAAACATTCTTACTATAACCATATCATACAATCATTAAGATTAAGATTTGAACATCTCCAAGGAAGTGGCACTTACACCTCCTGTGGCAGTCTTTTAGTTTTAAAAAAAAACATTTTCATGTAGAGCCTTCTAAATCTTCTCTGTTTCAGGCCAAATTATTCTCTTTTAACTTTGTGTCATTTAATTATTTTTGCTTTTTATTTCTGTATCCTTTTAAAAATATATTTACTCAATCATTTACATAATGCCTTCTGAGAGAGCAAAAGGCTGTGTGGAAAACATGTAAATAACACAAATACTTTATGAGCCAAAAAGTATTTAAATGGCAGAATGACAAAAATGCAGGAGGGAGAGTGATTATTACAGGAATGAGGCCTGGAAACGAAAAATGGTTTTGAAGGGCTAAGCCCACAAGGTCTGCTTTGGAAACTTTAGATAGAGGACCAAAATAAGTTTGTTCGTGTTCTATAAATTCATGAAGGCTGTTGATTGCACTTGCTCAAGGAGGGATCAGAAATTTCCACCCCCTTCCTCACGGAACAATCCTGTGGTTCATTGTTCCAGGCTAAACTACCTCTTCCTAGTCCTGTGGTCTCTGGTTTATAGAGAATAATAGAGTTGAATAGGACTTAAAGATACCATCTGATCTTGAAAATTTCCAAGGATGAAGACTCTGAAGCATTACTAGTAATCTATTTACTTTTATCACCCTTTCCTCTGTTTCTGTTGTCGCTGCATCCCGGTCCCCAGCTTAGGCCAGGACCCTAGGGAATCTCACCTCCCAAAATAGGAACCTGATGAATGTCAACCAGGAGCATTGCTACAGTGTCTTCCTTTGAGTACCTTCTGCATAGTAACTAGATCATGCATTTAGGGAATGGTTATCTACAGTATTTTGCTGTGTATAATGCGCTCCCTATGTATAATGCACACCCCCATTTTTGGCCCAAAGTTTCAGGAAAAAAGTATTTTGTTTTAATTTTTTAATTTTATTTGTTTATATTTAAGTACTTGTTTTTTGTATTATAAAGGAATTTTAGCATTTATTTTTTAACATGGTACAAGAAATTTTAACAGATAATTACAAAACACAAGAACAGATACAAGGTACAAGAAATTTTCTATATAAAACATTTTTATATAAAAAATGATTATCATATTCCAGGGTATTGTTTTGCATACAGATATCATTATTGATTTCTAGAGTTAAACTTTTAATTCATAAGCATAAATAAGAGTTAAAAACATTTATATTGGTACGGAATTAGTACTTCCCATGTATAATTCTCATCCTTATTTTTCCCTCACAAATTTGGGCAAAAAAGTGTGCACTATACACAGCAACATATGGTAACTTATATTTTCATTAATTACAGTCACATTTTCAAATTTGGACTAGAGGACTTTGAAGTCCCTTAAAACTCTAATGTTTTGTGGTTCTCTAATTCTGTGAGCCAAAGTAAGAATAAAAAAATTTTTAGGTGGTTTCTTGTAAGCATTAACCTCAAATACTGTTTCAGTGAAAAAGTCCTGCAAAGTACTTGGCTCCATAAGGACATTCTCTTATTCTTTGGGTAAACTTCAATCCTGATAAACCCTCAAGAGAAGCCGAAGGAAATTGAAGGAAGAATCCTAAAGACCAAGTGTGATTGAAGACGGACCTTTAGGATCCTGCAAATGGGAATGTGATAGAAGGCTCTAAACTAGAACAAAGGGATGTTCTTAAAAGTGAAAAACAAAGATAAGGTAACAAGAATAGAAGGTGTATTTTGTCTTAATTTGTAGGTAGTAAGCTTAAAGAAAGAATTGTCGGAGAGCCTTAGGCTGAAAACAGATTTGTATGAAATTCATTTTGTTTTAATAATGAAAACTAAGCATATTTTGGTGGTACATTCCTAACTTTTAAAAAAGTGTATTCTCCTTTATAGTGTTTTGAAGGGTTTTTTAAAATGATAAAAGTGGCAATTGCTTATGATAGAAAATTTTGGGGAATATTTAAACTATAAAGAGTGCTGAGAGAGAGCCAGTCAATCTTGGACATATTTCTTTTAAAGTCTATTCAAGCCAGTGCATTTATGAACATAGTCGAAATCATATGACACATACCATTTTGTGTACTGATTTTTCTTTTTTCTTTTTAAAATGTTTTATTTAACATTATTATGGTTCAACACTAGGAAAAACTCTCAAGTTACATTATTTTAGTGACTACATAGCATTTCATCTTTAAAATCCGCCAGTATTTCTTCAACCATTATCTTGTCTGGGCACAATTAGTTTCCTCATTTTCATGATCATAGCAAATGGCAGTGTTATAAACATCTCTGTACATTCATATTTGTTCATCTTGCCCATTATTTGCTTATTTTCTTGAATTTTTGAGATTAATGTCATGAAGAACCCATATATCCTACCTGAGTACTCCTGTAAGATAGGATCCTGGAGTTGTCATGCATCTGACACAGCCTGGCATGTTTACAAGCACCATGTCCCGTAAGACAATAAATGCTGGTACTTAACAACTATTCAAGCTTGTTCAACCCGCAGCCCACTGGCCACATGCAGTCCAGGATGGCTTTGAAATCATTAGTGTTAGTCTATTTTATGTGTAACCCAAGACAATTCTTCTTCCAAAGAATTCCTCAGGGAAGCCAAAAGATTGGACACCCCGACTACACTTATGGGAGATAACATTACAGAACTGATTTTAGAGTTGGTATTGGAGTTACAGACCAACATGACAATGCTTGCTCATACTCTGATTTACTTTAATTGAAGCTTTTAGTATATGAAGTGTCCTCAAGTCCAGATTCAAAGTATCTTCAATCTGTGGTCCTCCATAGAAGTGATTTTCAGCTGCAATGTTTCTATTTGCCCTAAACTTGAATGCTAAATTTAATAAGTGGGTTTCCACCTTTCGGATCCTATAGAAGCAATGTTGAAGACTTGTCTCCACAGGAAGGACCCGCTTACCTTTTTTTCTCTGTAGAAGTCCTACGTGCCTGGTTTGAATAGTTCCCAGCCAGGGAGCTACCAAAAAAAAAAAAAAAAAAAAAAAAAAAAGTCAGTAGTCTGTCCCCGTAGCAGGCCTTTTCTCTTTCATCTCTTACCTCAGAAGAGTTGTGTCTGAGTGCCTTTCTATTTGTTGTGCTAAGTGAGTCGCCTCCTCTAATTGATCTTTTTTTTTTTTCTTGAGCCATTGTTTTAAACAAGTATGACAACCTGTCCCTGAGTTCTGGCTCTGTTGGTTAAACTGATTGGTTTTACTCTGTCTGACTGAAATGTATTTTCTTTCATTGAATAAGGGAGCTACTCTTTCTGTCTTCTTTTGTTTGTAATTGTTTAACTTACATAACTTACCCTAGGGTCTTGGGGCATGGGGGACAATGATGGCAATATAGGGAAGGAAAAATAACAAAAGTGAATATTACCTTTTATGACCAGCCTGTTTTCTTTTTTTAATTTCAGCTTTATTGAGGTATGATTGACAAAATTTTAAGATATTTAAAGTGTATACCATGATACTTTGATATACATATACATGGCAAAAAGATTCCTCCCATCTGGTTAGTTAACACTTTATCACCCCACATGTTTATATATACCAGTGTTATTTTCTAATCAGTTTTATTGAGGTATAATTTATATACAATAAAGTTTGCCAATTGCAAATGCAGTTTCATGAGTTTTGACACGGGCACAGTAGTCTAACTACCACCATACTCAAGATACAGAACAAAAAGTTCCCTGTGTGGACATGTTTTCATTACTTTGGGTAAATCTCCCTTGGGATGGAACTGTAGGCTTGTGTGGTAAGCAGATGCTTTATTAGAGACTACCAAACTGTTTTCTAAAATGGCTTTCCCCTTGTGTATGGTTTTTTAAAACACCTTTTAGAGTTTCTTTTCTTTACCTTTTCACCTCCTCCACCCCTCAAAAAAGTTCATGTGCCTTATTTTGTCAGTCTTTAACCAAAGACAAGGCCAGAGTTTGTACATTGAGGAAGAAGAGCAGGACTGAGGGAGGTGGGCTGAGACTACTAGAGGAGGTGGGAGAAGGATTTTGGAAGCTCCAATTGTTCTTCCTGTGACTAGAGTGATACAAATAACTTCCAGTTGCTTGATGCTAAACACAATTTACAAAATACTTTGCATACATCAAATTTGATCCTAACAATAATTCTGTAAAATACATGACTTATTCACAGCTAGTTAGTAACAGAGTGGGGGAGTGAAACCTGAGGTTTTCTGATCATTGCCCCAGGGCTTCATCTGCTAGTAATGATAATAGTCTACCATGTAGCGATTCCTGGCACAGAGCTAGCCCCTTTACACAACGACCATGTTATCTACCATTATCTTCCTTTAGACGAGTCATTTAAATGACTTGCCCAGAGTTGTGTAGCCAGTAGCTGGCTGGACTGGAATGGACCCAGGACCTCTGACTGCAGGTCCTGTGCTCTTTCCCCTTGTCCATGCAGGAGAAACAAATGGTCTGTTTTGTTTTGTTTTGTTTTTTAACAGCAGAGAGAAAAGGAGAAAGGTGAAGCACATTTGGTGCTGGGCATGAACCACAATGTGTTAGCAAACTGTCCCTGTCAGTTCTTTTCCAATTCATAGTGGGTTTTAATCTGCAGGTTGTTTACTTTGGCTATCTAACAGCTTGATTTTCTTGGGCTTTATGTTCAGTTTCTTTGTCCCCAGTGAGTAAACCTGCTTCTTCCTGCTTCTGTTAGGTATATTCTTTTGCCTCTGCTGGATCTAACATTTGGCTTGATTGTCTTGTTTTTCCTTCTGACATCATTTTCTTCCCCCCTTTCTCTCCCTCTCTCTCTTTCTCTTTGTCATCCTATCCTCTTCCTTTTTTGCTTTCTCCCTTGCTTCTCCCTCAGTTAAAATATCATCTACCTTTCTCCAGGCTCCTGCTTTCCCATAGACTGCTTTACATATTTATAAATATGCCATCTAAAGTTAATTTAGGCAAGTTTCAGAGCCATTTGGCAGTGTTTTGAGTTTTTATTATTAATGTGAAAATATTAAACTCATTTTCTAACATTAACATGCTATTTTTAATTATTATTTAAAATTTAAGAGTATAAAATAAATGTTTTCATGAACTGTTCTAGAATGATGTTGTTAATAGAAACTGCTTATGGCAAGAACTACAGCTTGAATGTTGAAAGAAAAAATATGTTTCTGTTCTACTACTCTGCAAATAATAAAATTCCAAAATGACTCTTTCTTCTAATTTAAATATTGCCAGAAAGAGCTAGTAATTTTTATGTCTGAGTAGTCAAGGTTGCCACATGTAGCAGAGAGTCATTAGATTTTACATTGTACATCTAAGAGATAGCTGTGTCTTCATATTTCTACCTAAGTGTCAGAATTCAATATTCAACCCTAGCTTCCAAGAGAGTAGGCTTTACATTTTTAGAGAGTGGATGTGAGACACTTTGGGCTTTAGGGGAGTTATTAGAAAACTACTTCAAGCAGCACGCCCTCTGAGGGGGGAGATCTAGCTCCTGTCCTCTATTGGACGGGAGGTTGGCCCGGGTACAGTCCATGAAGCCTACAGGTCCTCAGAGGCCAGAAGCAAACACACGAAAGGAGCTTGGCTATGGGCCAGTCCTTCAAAACTGCAAGTCCCCTGGGGACATAGGCCACAATCCACTATGGACCTGGTTGTCTGGGACTGGTCATGCTGATTGAGGAGGTGATCAGACTCTAAGGCTGAGAGGAGAGGAATGCTGATGGGAGGACTGGGACAGACATCCCTTAACATGTTTGGAGAAGGCATTTTGGATATTACCTTTGGCAGCATTCCAGAGCAAAGATTCTCTTACCCAAAATTCTTTAGGCATACATATCTATTAAGTGCTACAACTCAGCAGCATTCCTGTTTTAAACAGTGTGCATATCTGTCTAGAAATATTCTGAGAATGTTGGTTTTCACTTTAACATTCAGATTTCTAGTGTGGATAAGAGGATAAAGTTAAAGCAGATGCTCTTAGAGAGGAAATTATAGGAAAAGAATCTATAAGCATTTGAGTCCCACCAGGGCACTCCTTGAGCTGGTGGAAGAGGTAGATCTGGTTCAGAGATCAAGCAGCGAAAGTGCTGGCAGGCAGAACTGAAAGTCGAGAACCCTGTTCGGAAGGCATTCGGGTACTGAGGAAAGAAAGTGAGGGTCTTGTTAGCATTACAGCTCTAGGAGACAGAACTTGTGAAACCTCTCAGTACCTCTTGTACTAATTCAAAACACTCTTGAGGTCTCTGTTCCTCAAGTGTAAGAGGTCGGTGGCATTTGAAAATGGAAGAATATGTAACCTGTAACCTTCAGTCCTGTAATTCCCAGCCCCCTAGGGGCTTTCATATGAGAGGAAGGAGAGAGAAATAGGAAGCTTGTAACTCTCTTTCATGTTGTGACCTCTTGCAAAAAAATCCTTTAGGAAAGTTAGAAAGAACCAAGGCAGTAGCTGGAAATTCTAAACAGCCATGCACCCCTGTTGAGAATCATTGCCAAGGAAGAGAGACGCAATTCCACGCATACTTCCACACTTCGGCCCTCTCTGTGTCCCAGTCCAAACCTCTCTGTGAACTCAGATGTGTTGATTCTTTTTTTAACTGCCTTTGATGTCATATGTAGGCTTCCTCGTCCCATATTAAGCAAATATTTACCTATGTTTTTAGGTTTCAATTTTTTACATCTAAATCTTTCATTTATTTTGGTGTGAGGTAGGGATCTAACTTTTCTCTTCTTTTCAGATAGTTAGCAGTTAGCAGGTTCTCCCATTATTTATTGAACAATTGCTCCTTTCCTTACTGATTGGATCGCCCACCTTCAAAAGCCTTTCTAACAACCAGCACTCTCAGACCTCAGCCACTGTGAATGTGAGCGTTGTAGGGTCTTGACAAGTTCCCATTCTGGCCTGCTGCGTGGTGGCCCTTTGGCCTACCAACAGCTCAGCGTCAGCAGCATTGTCATCTTTTTATATGCAGCAGATTTGTAGTTATTTAAGTGCTTTGTTTTATCTTGCTTGTGTTTGATAAAAATTAATTGAAAGTAGAGAAAATCAAGGTGTTGGTACTTGCAATACAAAACATGCCTTACACATATATAATGCAAGATAGAAATCACTTAGGACTCACAGACAGATGCTTATTAGACTTGAGCTAGTTACTGAGGGTATGAAGAGAACGAGAAAAGCCAAATGAGAGAACACAGGCACAACTGTGGAAATAAATTATTTGAAATTATCTAAGTAGAAGAGGGAATCCTGGGTCTGAAATAGTGCCACAAGGATCATAGAGATGCTTAAAACCCTCCACAAGCAAAACTGGGCCAAGGACACACCTGCTCTGGTGCCTCAAGTAGGCACACTTCTCTTCTGTGCTGCTGTGATTTACCTCTGTGTTCACCACGTCCAATGTGAACCTGTAGTCAGACCCTATCCTAACATCTAAAAATAATGCAAAAGAGAAATAAAAACCCATTCAGTTATTTTTCAGTTCAGTTCTGTAAGTCAATAACCATTTATTCCCTGTGAACACCCATGTATTAAAACAAACTTTCACCCAATTCTATTGACTTTAGCCACTGATATATTTCCTTAAATAATTCCTCTGCCCTTTATCACCACCAGGAACCTCCTCTTACGCCTTACCCATGCAATAGCCTTGTAATCGGTCTCTTCACATTCCATCCAGTCCATTCTCCACAGTGCAGCCAGAATGATCTTTTAAAAATGAAGGTCTGATCATGGCCACACCCCTCTGATTAAAGCCCTTCAGCTGTACCCCATCGTTTGCATGGTGGTCACAGCCCTTAATATGGCCCACCCCAACTGCCATTGTGATTTTTCTCACACTGGCTGCTTCCGGTCTCCCCATTCTGCTCCTTCTCACCTGGGAAATGCTTCCTCTAAGCCTGGAATTAACTCCCACTGTCCTTAGATTTCCGGTGAGTCTTTCCTGCCCTCCGTCTGTGCTGTCATGACACTGTGTGTGTGTGCCTTCTTCCTTTGTAGCATGTTTCACAGTTTATAGTGATACATTATGTTTGATTAGTGTTTGTTTTCCTCACTGGACTGTAAGCCCCGTATGTGCCAGAACCACATCTAGTATTATTAAGGCTTATTATCATTATATTCCTAGTGACTGTCACAAAGGAGGTTCTCAATAAATATTTGTTGGAGTTCCCTCGTGGTGTAATGGCTTAAGGCTTCGTCGCTGGTGCTGTCAGCACTGCGGCCTGGGTTCGATTCCCAGCCAGGGAACTACCCACATAGAAAAAACAAACAAAACAAAACAAACAAACAAACAAAATAAATATTTGTTGAATGTGGTTCTTGTTTGCCCTGTTGGCAACCTAACCTGACAAACAAGATTTCCTCAAGAAGTCTTTGTATTTTACAATAGGTACTATTGGTCCAAAATATTTTGTATTTTATATTTTTATTTATAGATTTAAGATGCCTGTCATATTAATAAAATGTATTGTCTTTTGCCTCTGGAGTGGTCTTTTCATTTGCCTCACTTGGATCTGAATCTCCAGAAATGCATAGGTTACAAATCTCAGAAGACAATCAGATCTATCAGTGTACATTTTCTATTTCATTTTATGCCTATAGCATTGCCTACATCGATGGTGCTCAATATATGTTTATTTTATTTAGTATATATTATTTTAAGTTGAAAAGCACATAACCATAGTATCCAGTTTTTAAAAAGAGGAAAAAGTCATCCGTGACACTCCCACTCAAACTCAGCCATTATTATACTTTTAATATATTACATTTTAGTCTTTATATACATTTTTAACATTGCCATAATCACAATGTACATAAAATTGTGTGTTCTACTTTTATTCCCCTATGTTGATTGATCATTATAGTGTATATGAGCCCAATATGTTCAATAATCATTCATTAATAACCACACTGTGCTAGGCACCTTTCTGTATGCCTAATATCATTCAAAGAAAATACACAGGTTTGGTCGTATATAATAATAGAAGACTGTAGTTCTGAAGCTTTTAGTGACATTTTTACTTCACAGATACATTAATTTTATGGCATTTCCACTTCATCCCAGAATGAGGAATATGCAAGGCTTTCTCCATTTGTTTAATAGTTTCTTTCTTCATTTATTCAACAGATTTATAAAGCTCACCACGTATTAGGCACTATTCTATGTACTGGAGATACAACAGTAAATTTAATAAAGTCTCAGCATCCTAGTAAAAGAAGGCAGACAGGCATGAATGAATGAATGAATGAATGAATGAGGTGATAAGTAGAAAAGGAAAAAAGTAAGGTGAGAGGGATGGATAAATGGCGTGGGAGGAGGGCTGCTCTTCAACAAAGTCAGGGAAGGCTCTCTGATGGTGACATTTGAACAGAGACCTAAATAAAGGAGTAGTGACCTGTGCAGCTGTCAGGGAGATTTTTCCTGGCAGAGATCAGTAGGTACAAAGGCCCTCAGGTGAGTGCTTGGTGTGTGCAGGGAGAAGCAAGCAGCCGGTGAGGGAAGCGAGTGAACAGAAGCTGAGGTCAGTGAGTTGGGGCAGAGTCCTCAGATTTTGGAGGGTCTTAAAGGCCATGGTAAGGCTTCTGGCTTTTCCTTTGAGTGAGATGGGAAGTAGTGGAATATTGACATGATCTGACTTGTGCTTTAGTAGAATGGCTTCAATCTCTAGCTTTCTCTGTTCCTTTTGCAAGGCCCATCAGCTCCTGTGTTTGCCACCCTTTGGATGAGTCATTTTGTACCAGAACCTGTAAACTTCCTTTCAGACACACATGATATAGTCATACTGTAAAGTGCTCATTCCTTATGCATAAATGTGCAGGTAGATAATTAGCCACACCCTGTGGTGTCACAGAATCAGATTTGATAATCACCGTTGCAAGAAATTTGGCACATTCCACACATTTGAAAAATTCTATAACTCTGAATTTCTCCTTTATCTTTTGTTTACTTGAGGCAATTTTTTCTTTTTGACGATAATGACCAAATGTATTTTTCAAATCGCATAAAAATATATCCTATTAAGGCTTACTATCTGTTTTGTAATTATAAAGCATGCTTCAACCTCTGACAGTCTAGAAACCAGCTTTTTGGGGAGTGGGATGGAGGTAGCTAACCTTGAGTTGATTTATGGTTAGATCGGTCACATGCCAAAAGTAAGATCCCATTGGTAGGCTTAAAACGTTTATTTCTGAAAGAACAGACTGTTGCAGGTTGCTTAGGGTAATTGATTTCTTTTGTTTTCTTTCTGTTATAGGAGGAGACATCACAACTTTCCCAGACTGGGAGGAAAAATATGGAATGTGTTTTCCTGCTGACTGAACACAACCAAATGAACTGTACCGACAGTAGTTTGAAAACCAGCAGTTAGCAGTTTGTTCAGGCTCTAACACCGTCCAGCACTTTCCAGAGCAAACTCACTGTTTACAAGAACTCTCGGCCTTACGACGTTTATAACCTCAAGCTTTGTTTATTTAAAATATTTCTGCAAAAGAAAGGTACCCAGAGCCCGCTTTCCAAAATGGCCATGGATGAGTATTTGTGGATGGTCATTTTGGGTTTTATCATAGCTTTTATCTTGGCATTTTCTGTTGGTGCAAATGATGTTGCCAATTCATTTGGTACTGCTGTGGGCTCTGGCGTGGTAACCTTGAGGCAAGCATGCATCTTGGCTTCAATATTTGAAACCACAGGCTCAGTGTTATTGGGAGCCAAAGTAGGAGAGACCATTCGAAAAGGTATCATTGATGTGAACCTGTACAACGAGACAGTGGAAACACTAATGGCTGGGGAAGTTAGTGCAATGGTCGGTAAGTAGCATTATTTTTTGTACTGATGGGAAATGTGTCCACTGATTTCTTTCTCTATAATGCTTTTGTCATATCTATAAATGTAATTTTTGCTTTAACTTTGCAAAAACTCTTTTGATGTTTCATATTTACTGTATCTTATTTTTGCTTTCTGCATTTTGAGTATAATTTCTTTTAGTGTTCAAATATCAAGCAAACACTTATTTTCTCATATCTTTAGCAAACTTGGTTGTTAAAATAGGCTAAGTGAGTCCTTTCCATAAGGTACAGAAAAATACATTTGTAGAATAGCTCTTTGTCATTTTAAAGTTGTTTGAAAATTATTTAAAAAATAACATATCTAAATGAATGTGTTTGAAAGGATTACTTATGAGATTTCCTTTAAGGTTTATTGCTATTTTTTCATAGGTTCTTCATCAATTAAGAGGCAATGTTTTGAAAACTTGAATACCAAAAAGCAATACTTAATTAACGTTTGTATTCTTAAGCTTTAGAGCAGTTACCAAATGAATCTAAATTGTTTATATTTCAAGAAATTGTGGTCTTCTACATTCTTTGTAATCCTTTTGTTGGCTTCTGGTTTGATTTTCTGATTATACCTTTGGGAGCTACATTTCATATGTTTGTTTTGTTTTCTGGCCAAAAGATCATTTGTATGTCACCTGTGGATAATACTATCTTTATTGGTAGTTTCAAGTTGTTTAGGTGAAAGAGAAGTGTTGAAAGCCATAAGCAGATTGACTGGCTGGACAGTGATTTCTCCGTTGCCCAAAGTGACCATAACTTGAAGCACTGTGGGGTGCTTCCCTTACTGCCCTTGCTACAGCTGAAAGATCAGGCAGGAATGCCTCAAGGGCAGCTGGCTAACAGGACTCTTTGTCTGCTTGTCTCTAGCTAGAGATGACATCACAGCAGACAGCTGATCTATATGGGTAATGTGGTTAGGGAGAAGAGGGTTAGAGAGAATTCTACCACCTTCTCCTTTCAACATGACATATTCTTTTGCAGAAAGAGTCCTGCAGTAGGAGATAAGATGCTGATATACCAAGAACACAGTTACATTCCACAGGTTTCTAGTTATTTGTTACTGGCATTTCTTAAGCACCCAGAATGTGGAAATTATTTGCCAAATTTAAGATGGCCCATTATCTTTTTATTACAGTAAGTTAGTTTAAGAAGTTTTGGAGAAGAAGTTGAGATCTGAAGCAGACCAGTGTACTAAAGTATTCAATACTACTAAGCATAATAGGCTGATGATATATGATAAAGAGATCCTATGTCTAAACTTAACATTTTGTGTTTTGAAGATGTAAGGTTCACAATTGCTTTAATTCCAACAGGTATTGTAATGATTGAATTTTACTTATCTTCACTGAACATAAATTTTTCATGATAGTCAGATGTGATTGAAATTTCCCTTAGAAAAATAGGCACTTATGTAGCCATGATAGATGTGTAAGACATAATCATATTGAGCTGAAATTATGGCCTTTCCAGTCAGGATGATGAGTATAAGATACATTGAAAATAGAAGAGAGATAAGGAAAAACTGATATAATTAAATTTTAACAGAAGTTTCTGCTTTCATTGGATGAAACTTTTGAGGAATGATGGTGCTTCTGAAAAAGGTTTGTTAGGGAGGCTACACTGAGGCTCTTGGTGGACAGAAAGCCTTTATGAGCTGAGCTGCATGTCACTGCTAACTTTTTGTGTGGAGCATGTAGACTTTGTCCAGTTTTTCAGTTTTCCCACCCCTTGCCTTTGGCTCTTTATTGAAAGAATGATGAATACTTACCTCAACTAGAACTTGGGTTAACTGAAGCAGTTTGGGGTTTTGCTTGAATAACTTGATTTTGTTTGCTTTGTTTTTCTTTCTCTCCTCCTCTCCTTTTCCCCCTCTTTGTGTGTGTGTGTGTGTGTGTGGTCAGATGAACCTCAAAGCCTATTTTCTTGGAAATTTGTATGGGTTCCCTAGATTTTTCCAAACTAGGTTCCTTGCACATGGGAGATAGGTAAATTTAAGATTGTATATAATTATTATTGGCCAGAACCAAAGCTGATTCTATTCAGGTCCCCAAATTCTCCCAAATCTCCCTCTTCTCAATTCTATATCTATTTTTTTCTCGCTCTCTCCCCCTGCCCTTCTGTTCTATTTTATTTTTTCTCTTTTTTCTTTAGAAACTGCTCCCCAAGCCCATGGGTCTTTGTGCTTTCTAATAAGAGTTGTGATAGTGTGAACTTGGTAAAAGAAATTAAGTTGCCAGCTAAACTTCCTTAACAAGTCATGTTTTGGGACTCAAGCCCAGCTTGAAAACAATAATCAATCAAACTTAGTATAAAACTACCAGTGGTTCTAAAAATCTATTGAAAATGCAAAACTCGCAGTCTTCTCAGGGTAATACCCACAACAGCATGAAGAAGCGGGTGCCTTGAACCATGCTAAGAAGTGCACAGTCCCCTTACAGCCCCCTCTCCCCGTAGCTGCTGAGATGTCTCCACACCCCTCATTCACTCACACCTGCCTGCTTCCTATAAGCCTGACCCTCTGCCATTCTTTCATCTTCCCAGGAACCAAATGACTCAGAGATGCCCGTCTTTCCCCACCCTTCCCCTGTCTTGTCCTATACCTTTATCCTGTACTTAATCCCTTTCCTCTGTAGGTGATCATTATCTTAGGTTAAATATCTGTTTCTTTTTTCCACTGTTTTTCTTAACGTTAATGTAATCTCATTTGCCTTTAGAAATTCCTGAGGATAAGGCAGCCTCTCACCCTCTGATTTCGCTGGGTCCCCTGCAAATACCCGCCTCCTTCTCACCTCCTTTTAGCTGCTTCTTTACTGCTCCCCTTTGCGTCTTCCCTCTCTCAGGCAGCCTCCACCCTCCCTTTCCGTGCAAACCCTCCTGCTCTAGGACTGAGGTTAAAAAGCATGACTGTCCAACCTTTTGGCTTCCCTGGGCTGCATTGGAAAAAGAATTGTCTTAGGCCCCACATAAACTACACTGACACTAACAATAGCTGATGAGCTAAAAAAAAATCCGTGCATAATTTTCATCATGTTTTAAGAAAGTTTACAAATTTGTCTTGGGCCACATGCAAAGCTGTCCTGGATTGCTTGTGGGCCGTGGGCTGCGGGTTGGACAAGCTTGTTACAAAGTCAGTCAGAGAAAGAATAGTAGCTTTCAGGAAGGAAAATCTCATGGTCTAAATTCATGTGGTTGGGTTTATACCATTCTCTTAACATTACCAGATTACCAGATTTTGCCTTGTATAATGTGTACTTTTTTGCCCAGATCTATGAGGGGAAAGTAAGGATGCGCATTATATGTGGGTAGTACTAATTCTGCATCTATATAAATGTTTTAAATTCTTTTATTTATGCTTATGAGTTAAAAGTGTAACTCTAGAAATCAATAACAATATCCGTGTGCAAAGTAATACTCTGCAGTACAATAATAGTTTTTTTATATAAAAAAATTTACACATAAGATTTCTTGTACCTTGTACCTGTTCTTATGTTTTGTAATTGTTACATGAAATTTCTTGTACCATAATATGTTAAAAAATAAATGCTAAAATTTATTTATAATCAAAAAACAAGTACCTATATATGAACAAATAAAAATTTAAATAAAAAAATTTAAACAGAAGATTTTTTCCCCTGAAAGTTTGGGCCAAAAACATGAGTGCACATTATATACAGGAGCACATTATACATAGCAAAATACAGTATTTTAATTTTTGAAACAATATAAAACATAAAATTTGTTTTTTAAGTTATATTTCTATGCCATGAAGCATGCTTCAAACCCTGATTTTATTTTTAAACAACTACATAGTAGTCCCTGAGGAGCCCAGGGCTTAGACGCGAACATTTAAGGTGTTGTCCACCAGGAAGCCTGGGTGTTGCCATGGAGCCTGCCACTGGTTTGGCAGCGCAGGGCTGGCCCATTCTCCTTCCAACACATGCTTCAGGGGTAGACATGGGGTCACAGCCCACTGCAGCTCAAAGGTCAGCATGCCCAGTGCTCGTGGAGCAGCTGTCAGCGTTGCTTCACAAACTGGGACCTGTACAACCTTTAATAACCCTCCGTAACTCAGATATTTTTGAAGAAAATGCCAAGGGTCTGCTTAAAAGTGCTGCTGCCGCCAAGCAACCAGATTTCCAGAATTAACATTTGGGATTAATAATGGGCCCTGCTTATCAGCCAAACCCTTTGTTCCCTTACAGCTCTATATATGAACTTTTCCACAACTGTGTTTGAAAGTGATCTCTCCCAGCTGATGCTTTTAATACTCACTGCAAAATTTGATCTGCTTATGAAAATATCTGATGTGAACTATAGCCTAGAAAAACATTAAGCCTGGAAAAGAGTGGTGAAATCGAGGTAAAAGTACACAAAGCTGAAACTAAGGAATCTTCTTAACCCCTAAGAATTAGAAGGCTTGGGGGAGCATACAAAGAAAGGGTCCAGTATTCTAGGCAGGACCTGAGAGCAGATGCCCAACTTTGGGTTAAATATTATAGTTAACTTCTCATATGAAAGGCAAAAATCAAAAAGCAACGTGGTGTTATACTCTCCCTTATAAAGACTAACACGACATAGCTGACCTCTGGCCCTCCTCATTATGTGACTGCAAGGCATAACTACAATGAAATATTTCCTAATATGCAGCCTTTGTTGTTTTCTGCATTCATTGGAGTCCTTAATCTGTTGTTTGGTCTTGGTTACTCTTCATATCAGAACAAGTTCATCAGCCCCCTTACCTAAATGTGACAAAGGCAGTTAATACCTGGCACCAAGAGACTTTTCTTTAAATAAGTCGTCATCACCCCTTCACTCTTGAAGACTCTTTCTTTGACTGAAGTTAATGGAGTGATTTTTGTCAGGGCATTAGCACTTCGTAAAGAAACAACACACAGAAAATTAACCCCTGGGAATGTTGTTATAAGGAACAATAATTTGGATTTCTTCCTTTTGTGGCTGTTTGAGACACTCTATATCTAACCTTTTTTGAAATCTTTCCACCTATAGGTTCAGCTGTTTGGCAGTTGATCGCATCCTTCCTGAGACTTCCAATCTCAGGAACTCACTGCATTGTTGGTTCTACTATAGGATTCTCACTTGTTGCAATTGGTACAAAAGGTGTGCAGTGGATGGAGCTTGTCAAGATTGGTAATTGCTATTTTCTTTTATCTATAAGAAGGAAAATTTACATTCTCTAGAGTAAGTTTTTTTTTTAAAGTTACCATTATAATATATATTTTTCTTCAAATGTTAAGGTTTAGAAGACCTACCTGGGTAACACAATTTCCCTTAAAATTTCTGTTAGAAACAAATAACATGGACACAATCAATAGTTTAATGTTTATTTGGGGACGAGTGGGTCAGGGAGGGGAGATAGGGGAGGGGGTGGGAGAGGAGGGAGGGGGAAGCTAAATATAAGGTGATGGAAAGAGAAGTCACATTAGGTGGTGAACTTACTATACAACAAGCTGACAATGCACTGTAGAATTGTATGCCTGAAACCTATGTAATCCTTGCTAACAGATGTCACCCCAAAAAGTCTAACAATAAAAATGAATTAAAAAAAAATTTGTTAGCAGAGATTGTGAACTGTTGTGTGTTAGGAATTTTTTTTTACCTCTAACCACTATTTTCAAATGTTACATTGTCATCCACCTTTGAAAATCAACACTTACCTGTTGTTTCCAGGAAGCAAAGAAATTTATCTGATTGAAATCAGTTTGTCGTCAGAGAAAAACTAGGCCCTAGTGAGAAAAATACCTTTAATGTCCAGGAGTCAGAGTTCATGGTCATGGGGAAGCCTCAAAGTGAGCCTGATGTTACTTACTTCACTGCATTCAAGAGACCATGCAGTCTGGCCCTCACAGAGGAGCAGCAGTCTGCCCCTGTGGTGATCCTTCTGGGTCATAGGCTGCCCAGCACGGACTGCTTCCTGGCTCTGGCTTATAGTAAGTGGGAAATTCATTCAGCCCCGAAAGTATCAACCCACTCATTGTAAAAAATAATCTTGCCCCATCTCCCTCCTCGGCATTGCTCATACTTTTAAGAATCACAGTGGCCTGAGGAGCTCTAGGTTTAAAGGATTCCTGACCTGCCAAGCAAGGAGGGGCACACAGATGGCCAGCAAAATTGCCTTAGATCCCAGGCTTCTAAAACAGTGGTTCTCACCTCTGGCTGTACTTTAGAATTACCTGAGGTAGCAATTTAAAAGTACCAATGCCCAGACCCCATTCCAAACTTTTTAAATTCAGAATTCTGGGGGCGGAGCCAGAGTGTAACTAGTTTTTGAAAATTTCCCAGATATTTTCAATGTGCAGCCAGAGTTGGGAACTACTAGGCTAGAGGCTAAAAGTGCCAGGATTTTTGACAGTACCAGGCTGGACTTGGAACATGAAAGGGAAGGAGACCCAGCTTTTACATCACCCTTACTGTTGGAACAAGGACCAGGTCTCCATATGGATTGTTAAGAAGAGCCGGCAGAAGCGGCTCAGTGGGAATCAAATCTGTCTTCTGAGGCCAGAGCTCAGGGATCCCTACGTGGCTGTGCGCTGAAGTGCTCCGTTCTCTGGGACTCGTGTGTCTGAGGAGAGCTGTGCACGAGCGAAAGAAGGTCAGCTCTGCCAGCACCGGAGGACTTGTTAGGTTCTGAGTTACGGTGACTAATTCCAGGAATACTTACTAATGTATGTGCTGTATGTTGGTTATCATTGTATTATATAAATATTACTTTAATTATGTAGAATTTTACCATTCATTAGACTTTCTTTTTTAATTATTTAGTTGCTTCTTGGTTTATATCTCCACTGTTGTCTGGTTTCATGTCTGGCGTGCTGTTTGTACTGATCAGAATTTTCATCTTAAAAAAGGTAAGTAAGGCTATTTTGGTTTTTCTTAGTAAGTTTTAGAACTAATTTTGGTTTTACTCAATAGAAATTAATCATGAGGGGTCAAAAGGATAATTGTATTTTTACATTTTTAAAACACATCACCCTAGAGTTAGAATCAGACTTCGTTTTAAGTAGGAGGAAAGATTCAAGATAGAGTGCCCAGGGGCTCCCCCGGAACCCAGCCTTGAAAATACTCCTTCTCGCCCTATGATTGAGTTCATTAGTCACCACTCCCAAGCATTGTGCTTTGACCTTAAAAAGGATAGATAATTATTTCCTGAATGTTAAATAGAATAGAATGGGATAGTGTTAAGATTTTGCAATTGACAATCACTAAAGACAGCTGGCGAATTTCTTTACCAAATGTAAGGTGTTTTCTAATTTTTTAATGGAGAAAGCAAGGTTGAGACACTGGCCTTTTCCTATCCTTAAAAGGATAAAAAGAAGGACATATACCAATTGGGGGTGTAGTTTATCAAAATAAAATGAGAATAAAATTAAAACTCACTGAGATCAGTATTCTAGAAAAAAACTTGATTGTATTTTTTTATTTGACTGTCAAGGAAGGGGTTGCAATATTTTATAAGCCATAAAGCAGCCTTGGATCATTGTGTTATAGCACACACTGAGCACACCAGGATCATACCTTGCTTCAGCTGTATCCTTACTTAAAGATGCAGCTGCGTTTTCTCATTATTGCCTAGTAGTCCACTGAAGTAGGCATTCTCGCGGATAAGTACAAATGCTTCATTCCTTTTCTTGGGCTCCCATCACGCTAATATTTGTTTACATCTTGGCAGCTTATTGCCTGCTAGCCTCCACCCTTTTATTTCCTCTGTCTGGAAACCATCCTCGCCTGGCAAACTCCTGCTCCACCTCCAGGTGTCACTTCCCCGGGAGCCTTTCCTCTCCCACCCCAAGTTGTGATTGGTTCCTCTCTTTTATGCCCACAGCACTCTGCACCTTCTCATCATTGCTCTCTCATGTTGTACGTGTTTTATTTCTTGCATAGTGGTCTGTTTGCTATTTTACTGTAGGATCTATGAGAGAAGAAACCATGACTGTCTTGTACACTTTTCTATTCCAGTGCTCAGCACTGTGCTTAGCACTTCAAAGACACTGATCGAATATTCGTTAAGAGGGAATGATACATGATTGGGTAGGTGGCAGCGATGGGAGAAAGTGAGGGAGGGAAGGAAGGAAGAAAGGAGGAGGGGAAAAGGAAAGGAAAGGAAAAGAGAGGAGGGGAGAGGGGGAACGGTGGGGAGGGGAGGGGAGGGGAGAGGAAGGGAAGAGATGAGAAGAGACAGATCTCAATGAGACAGTTGTCATTTGAGTTTTAAGAACAGCTTATTTGAGAAAATATAAGGTGATTTAATTAAAGACATAAACTGAGGACTTACACACCTTCAGAAGTTACTGGTTGAGAGTCTTCTTTAGCAACTGTTGTCCTCAAGAAAACAACATTTTGGAAACCAGAGGCAGTAGGCATTTGAGAATCCCAACATTTTATTTCAGTGCAGCCAGGGCTCTTTTCACGTGGTACATGACAGATTAGAAGGCTGCTGTGCCTCTCATCCCAGCTTCCGCCCAGTACTTGTTGCTGTTCTTCACTTCCTTTGCCTGATCTGGCTGTGACTCTCATGTAGTCGAGTCACTTCCTGCCTCTGCTGTTATTGTTTCTTACACCTCATGACCATTTAACTCAAGCCTCTTGATAAGTACTGATGGTTACTTGAGATACTCTAGAATAAGTTCTTGATGAGTTATACTGTTCTGCAAACATACATGATTTCATACATGTTTGCATTTAACAGTAGAAATCTTTGAGATAGTCTCTACTTATCCTTACTCCTGTAGCTCACATCAGTGTTTAGATCTGATTTTCCTTTTATCATGGGAAGGTAGCAGATTCATATAATGCACAAGTGTCTTACATGGTTATTAGAAATTAGCCCTTCTTTGAATTCTTTAAGTTATAACCATGTGCCAGTGCTGTTTTGAGGAGTTCCCAATCTACTCGTATGTTTTTGTTTCAAAGTCCTCTTTAGATCTGCTTAAAACTCTAAATTTCTAATATTCTCTGAGATGTTATTTAGCCTAAAACATGTGCAGTACCTTTCTTGTTGAAGTAATACATTTAGGAAATGCTGTACCAGAGCCCTAAAATTGTAAATAAATGTTTTATTAAAGAACCCACAATTCTTTTTAACTTTCAATAGTTGAAGTTTCAGTACTACACTTTATGAGAAGATTTTGAAAAGCATAGCACATGGTAATATATTTGCTTTATATAATTTTAATGGAGCTAAAATTTATTGTGTAATAGGATGGCATAAAATCTCGTAGTAATGTAGTGGTGTTTAAGTCATTTGACTCTCTTAGAGCTTCCTCAGAGAATCGAGTCTCAGCATATTTGTTGAAAGTAGATTTTTAGGGCCAAACCTGAACTTAGCTAGAGTAGTGAGTGCCCCAGGTTTTGAAGTAGATGGCGGAGCTCTGGGCCTTAGTCCTCAGGAACTGACCTAACTTAACAGTTCTTCTCTGTTTCTAAATCTGACATCAGCTCACGTGATGCTAGTGATTTAACGTATCTGCTGGGCACAACAGTGGGCGCTCTGAAATAGCACTGATGCTGTTTCTGTAGATGTAAAGCAGGTCACGTGGCAGTGACATGGCCGGTTGCTTTGCCATGCTGGTGTTTGGGAAGGTTTTCTTGAAACAGTGTTTTATATCATGTTGTCTGTGTTGACTCCAGATGCTTCTTGAATCCTGACCTTCTTCTCCTTTGTCATTATTGTGCAGGAGGACCCTGTTCCCAATGGCCTCCGGGCACTTCCAGTATTCTATGCTGCTACCATAGCCATAAATGTATTTTCCATCATGTACACAGGAGCACCAGGTAAGAATTCCTTGGAAGCTGTATCAAGCCGGCAAGGTTTGGTCGATTTGTTGCCAGCACTGTTGCAGGCTGACAGTGAAACGCATTACTGATGGTCAAATGGAGTAGTTAAAGGAGTAATAAACACACGTGCTTGTTTTAAATACTTGAGAGATAGGTGAAGTACAAAGGCAACAACAGACTTCCAGTTTAGGAAGAGAAAATGGAAATCCCCGTTCAGCCGGTCACCAGCTGTGTTGCCTAAGGCGCTTTCTTGCTCTGAGTCTCAGCCTGTGACAGCACTGCTCCCGCCCGCTGAGCTGGGGAGGGTGTGAGCACACGTGAGGGCAGTCCACACGTTGGTGACATAAGAGGGAACACTCTGTCGTGGTCGACGTCACACATGTAGAACTCCCTGAAATTATCAGAGCAATGGATCCAGTGACTATGAACTATGCTTTTGTTTAGACATTGAAACCAATGGTGATTTTCTTTTAAGAATTATTCCTTTTCTTCCCATTCTGATGGCTTTTGTTCTTTTTTTTTACAAGTGCTTGGGGTTTGGGAGGGGACAAGGTTAAAAGTTCTGTGTTTTTTGGTTTTTAATGAGTAAAGAAAAGCTTATGTACAGTACTATTGTTATTTGCACACATTTCAATGTCAATCAGTTGGTAACATTCTAATTCCGTATTTCTGTGCATGTTTTGGTAGAGAGGATTCCTTATTTCTCTCTGTGAGATGAGCCTCCTGCAGCCAGATCCTAAATACACCCATTGTTGTGGGGCTCTCTGGAGTCAGCAGATATGTTAGTTTCTGTTGTTTTTCTTCTTGTTAATGTTGTTTATGGATTGAGATTTAGTTATTGGCCACAGCAGACAAAAATCTCCCTCTCTGATCAAAAGATAAAATTTCTCTAAATGGCGAGTCATATTACAGTTGAAAAGTGCCCTCGTCAAAAATGGGGGGAAATCCTTATGAATTTCTCAAACTAGGTTTTCTTTTTTTATTGTTAAATTTATTGGGGTGACATTTATTAGTAAAAATTACATAGGTCCCAGGTCTACAATTCTACGTCTTCTATGTGTTCATCACCCAGAGTCAGTTCTCTTTCCATCACCATATATTTGTGTCCCTGTCCCTTCTCCCGCACCTGCCTCCCCCCTTACCCTCAGGTAACCACTAACTATTGAGTGTGTCCCTGAGATTTGTTTCTTTGTTGCTTTCAATTCTATGTTAACAATCAAACTAAATTTCTCCATCCCTTTCTCTCCTTTACCCACTCTCTCATCTCTCCTCCCACCTTAAACAAGTCCCTCTAACATTCTTTGTAGTACTGGTTTGGTGGTGATGAATTCCTTTAGCTTTTTCTTATCTGAGAAGCTCGTTATCTGTCCTTCAATTTTGAATGCTAGCCTTGCTGGATACATTATTCTTGGTAATGGATCCTTGGTTGAATTATTCAAACTACGTTTTCTTAAGGCAATTTTTCTCAGATTGTAATAGCCATATATAATTATATTTGTGTATTTTGATACCAAAAATTTAAAAAGACTATTTTTGAGTGATTTTTAATATTATATAACCTTCTAATTTGGCATCTCTATAGCATTCAAAACATTGATCTTACAGGTCTGAGTCCTCATGATCAGGACTTCCAGACTTTGAATGACAGCCCAGCCGTGAAGCATCACAGCTGCTTTAAGTTAAAAAAACTCCTAAAGCTGAAGGTCACAGTGATGAGAGAGATGAAACCCTAACCTCTGATAACAGCAGCTTGATGGCCCTTCAGGTTTTATAATTCATGGACTATGAAGTATGTTTGTAACAGACAGTTTTCATGATCTATAAAAAAAAAAATCAGAGGCAGAGAAAAAAATAGTTCCACACCACGAAGTTAGCCCCAGGCTCTCAGTCAGGACGGTACACTGATACGTAACATGGCAAGGGTAAGACGCATAGTGTATAGTGACTCTCCCAAAGCTCACACAGTGGTGGGCAGGCCCTGGGGTGCCAGGTGGGGAGTAAGCTGTGGCAGAGGAATTCCTCGTCCATTGTCTTCTTGCTTGTGAGTCCTTGTTAATTTTGTTTAGGTTCATAGAGCTCAAGTGAACTGAACCAAAAAGCTAAGTAAGCATCCGTAGCCAGACCGCCCCAGCTTAGGGACTGAGGCCACGGAGCCAGTGAAGCCCGAGAGTGCATTTGCAGTGCCGAGGCCTGCACATGGGAACTGGCATAAATAAGGATGATTTGTTTCTGTTTCTGCGTTTCTCTTTTTTCTACTCTCTTTTCTTCTTGCTTTCTCGTTGTTCTTCCAAATGTTAGAAGTCAACGGTGTGATTGTTTTTTAATTAAAATTTGACTTTTTCTATACTGAGCCTATTTTTTCCATCTCTTCTTTTTCTTTTCCTCGTGTTTTGCTGCAGTTTGACTACAAATTTGCTAAAAGAATCATCTTACTGTGAGAGTAAATTAGTCTAGAAAAAATTAAATTATATAACAGATGAGACACTAAAGATAATATGAATGATTCAGAGAAGTTGTGAGGAATAAATAACATAAATGCTAACTTTTATTGAGATGAGTTATAACATGAATTAATCCTTTTAGTCATCCACACTCCTCTAAGAAATTGGTAATGTTGCTTTGCTAACAGATGAGAAGCTGAGGCATGACAATACTGAGTCCCCAAGGCCACATAACTAGTGAGGTGCAGAACCAAAATGTGAAGCAGACAATCTAGCCCCAACCCACAGACTCTCAGTCAGGAAGGTACACTGATACGTAACATGGCAAGGGTAAGACGCATAGTGTATAGAACCTGGTACCTAATGTCACCATTAATGACAGTTAAAATATGTCAGCCTTTATACATTCTTTTCCTTCTCGTCACTCTCTTTAAAAATGGCTCCCAATATACAAGGGCTGTCTGGAAAGTTCCAGCCATGTTAATATAAAAAATGGAGGCGTTAAATTGGGAAAGAAGAGGTCAAATTGTCACTATTTGCAGATGACATGATCCTTTATATAAAAAATTCCAAAGATTCCACCAGGAAACTATTAGAAACAATTAACAAATATAGTAAAGTCGCAGGATACAAAATCAATGTACAAAACTCATTCCTATATACAGCATTCCTATATACAAACAATGAATCCTCAGAAAAAGAAATGAGGGAGTCAATTCCTTTTGCTATCACAACAAAAAGAATGAAATACCTGGGAATTAACTTAACAAAGAACGTGACAGACTTATACACAGAAAACTATAAGACACTTTTGAAAGAAATTGGAACAGACATTTTAAGAGGTGGAAAAATATCCCCTGTTCATGGATAGGAAGACTCAACATTGTTAAAATGGCCATTCTGCCCAAAGCAATCTACAGATTTAATGCAATACCCATCAAAATCCCACAATCATACTTTCGTGAAATAGATAAAAGAATTAGTAAATTTATATGGAACCATAAAAGACCTCGAATTGCCAAAGCAATACTACATAAAAAGAAAAAGGCTGGTGGCATTACACTCCCTGACTTCAATTTATATTACAAAGCATCAATAGTCAAAACAGCTTG
>PVJL010006077.1:0-97751 GCA_004026885.1 Lyroderma lyra
GGTCGTGCTGGGAGCTTATTGGTCCGAGGTGAGGTAAGGGCAATAAACCATTGCTTTGGGTCTTGAGGGCAGCTCTGAGATCTGTTCTGGTGTCCCTGTCTGGTTGCATGGGGAAGTAGCCAGGGGGTCTTTCCACCTTAGGTCTCAGGAGCTGAAACAACTTAGGTCAAGATGTTATCGTTAGCCTGCCAGAGGTCCTAACCGTGTGACCATTAGTCAGGTCAGGTCTGGGCTCCTGTCTTCTGCTGCCTTGGGGGTTGCTGGTGATTATCCCAGGGAGGGGGCTAGGTCTCTGACACACACACACACACACACACACACACACAGAGAGAGAGAGAGAGAGAGAGAGAGAGAGAGAGAGAAAGGATTTCTAGAGTTAGAGTTTAAAGTTAATCCAAAATCATAAGAAACTTCAGTGTCCTTTAGAGTCCTTTTATGTATGGGAGGGGGCAGAAAGAAAAAAATGGGAAGTTATGATTGATGAAGGAAGTAGGCATTTAAATCACCGTGTGGACAAAGCGAATACTCATATATAATTAGTCCCAATATTTTTATCTTGTCCTGCTTTTTTCTTGACTGACTGACATCATCCTGAACCAGTACTATAATTGAGTCACACTGTTCACTAAGTTGTTTTTAGGCAGTGAGTCAGATGCTTCAGGAGACATACTCAATACATACTTTTTAGTGCTTTCACTGCCTGAGGACTGTTGTTACTGGTGCCATAACCAATTATCACCCTTAGTGGCTTAACACAAGTTTATTATGTTAGAGTTCTGGAAGTCGGGAGTCTACAGTGGGTTTCACTCGGCAAAATTCAAGTCCTCATCAGCGTTTCATTTCTTCTGGAGGCCTTCGAGGTGAATCGCTTCCGTCTTTTCCAGGCTCTTCTACCGGCCGCTTACGTTCCCCAGCAATGGCCTTACCCAGCATCTGCTTCTGTCCTCCCACGTTCTCTAACTTTGGGCTTCCTGCCTTTCTTTTTCTCTCATAAGTACCCCTGTGATCACATTGGGCTCACCCAGATAATCCATTATTCTTTCCCCATCGCAAGACCTTATTTTGATGTATCTGCAAAATCCCCTTTGCTGTGTAAATTTAACCTATCCGCAGATAGCGGGGATTAGGGCATGCGTGTCTCTGGGAGTCATTATCCTGCCTCCCCCAAGGACGTGGGCCTGGCCTGACTCTCACTGCTGTTACCCAAGATCATTCACACCACTGCTCCCCGGACTTCTGTTGGGTTTGAAATCAAACCCCAGGTTTGCAGTTCCCAGGCTCATGAGACACACACTCCTCCATTATGGTCACGTCTGAAGTATGTCCCAAGTAATTTGTAACCAGGATTAAAATGTCCATTTTTTTGAATGATTTACTTCTTAAATAAGTTAAAGGGTGGGCAAGGCTATTCCCATAGCTTATTTGTATTCTGCTAATGGTTTCTTGAATGGAAAAAAAAATAGGTGCATCACATACTTACAAAAACATAATACGTGCATAATACATGCCTAATAAATCTGAAGTAAATGCCTGTTATGCATGTATTATGAATTAATAGCTATCATTATGAATCATTGTAATTATAAACTTTGTGACCCTGGGGATTGTCCATATAATCCTTACACCTGTAGGAGAATATTCTGTGCGTGTGAATGTCATTTTTCATGTTGGTCGTGGATCAGTGGACAGAATTTGATACTTTTTGCTCTTGAGGGCCAAATGGTGCAGCCTGAATAGTGCAAAAGTTATTGCACTGTGAGTAACGTGTACAAAAGGATTTAAGTCAATAATCATTAAAAAGGCAAATAATACACATTATGGTAATTAAAATAAAAGCAATAATAAAAACAATGTGGTATAGATAAACTCCAGTTTGGAAAATTCATGGTAGCAAGTGTAACTTGGGTGGTTATTTATCATTCTTATCTCATTGAGGAAAGCTATATATAATTAAGTACAGTCTTCATTCTTTTAACAAGAATCCACATTTCACTTACTTAGGTTTTTTTTTTTTTTCAAAAAAAATTGTGGTATTTTTCATCACAAATTACCGAAAGTGACTTGTGTCTGCTATATTTTGTATCTCTTCCCACCATCAAAATTTCAGAAGTCAGCTGATATTTATCATTGGCAATAAAATAATTCGGCTAATGACACTTGAGTTGGTTAATAGGCATCTGGTTTCATAACAAACTGGAAATACCGTTCTAAGATACAACAAATGATGAGCCAGTCTCTTTCCAGGTAGTACGTAGTGGTGATGCTTTGCATTATTCAGTAATAAGATATAAGCACCAAGAAAGAGAGTCAGACATTTTAATGAGTTCGAGAAAGTGAGAGAAGCTGTGCTTTCTTCAGGAAAACAAAACCACAAAAATCAAAACTTAGACTTAATAGAAATATGAAAAGAAAAATGACTTCATATGCAGTAGCCAGGAAGACACGATTGAGGCACTGAGGCTGAACATAAAAGAGAAAAAGTGAATGTAACCTCAGTCACTACATACTACGCAAAGCCCAAGGGAAGGAGAATGTGGAAGTATCAGGGGATGAAGCTATAACATCTTGAGCAACAAGCATAAGAGCAATTAAAATAGCCACAACATTTGAGGGTCAACAAACAACGTAGCACATATTACAAAGGAAAATACGCTAGTATCATGTAAGAGATTATTTAGCCACTGCTTTCAAATAATTGAACAACAGACACAGATCTCTTACATTTTAAGCTCATTATTTTGGCTCCCTGGTTTCTCCTAGGATGCAGTATAGAATCTCCATGCCTGGTGTTTATGTAGAAACAGAAGCTGCTTTTTTCTTTCTTTCATTATTTCTTTTTAAGTGAAAGTTAATACCTTTTATATGTTACATAGAAGAGGCAGAAAAAGCCACACTTTCACGATGGTACAATGCACTGAGGATCAACTGAGGGAGGATTATACACATGGCTGGGTACAATTTATTCACTTGTGCGTTTGCTTGGCAGATAACAAATGGTGCTGTTCTGTAACATGTTGTGTGATTAGCCAATGTGGGGTCAAAATAAGTCTTTTAACAATTTTTTTTAAGAAATAATTTGATTTCCTTAATTTTATTGGTGTTTATTGAATACATTCTGATACCGAATTTACATGTTATCCCCTCCAGTCTTCTCCCATGGAAGCCCACTCTGCTGAGTACACAAAACAGCAGAACACAGTTTTAGACTTGACCCATTAAAATCATTGCTCCTTTTTGGTATGCCCGTGTCTCTTAACAGTGTGACCGCACACTGGAACGTCACGCTAGTAGTATCTCAGAGATCCTGGTCAATGGGGCCGTATTTTAATTGATCCTTCTCATAATGGAATCTTTTGAATAGTTCAGTTCCCAGTGCCTCTGAAGGCGCTGGCTTGTAGTCTGAAACAAGACAGCTTAGCACCAGCCTCTATGTGGTATTGAAATCTACTGCATGCCAATGATCGAGTGATTCCATTTCCACTCAATTCAGTAATCATTTATGAAGCACTTAATATTTCTGTGGAAGATTTCAGTATATGAAAATATTTAAGACACTGTGAAAGGTTTTGGGCAGTTTGAAAATCAGTGTGGAAGAAAGCAATGTTTGCAACTGGCATAAACATTGTGAAATGCATACACACATGTTGAATAGATCTCTGTGTCTTTTATGGAAAGTTAAATTTTTAGTGTACTACGTAAGTGACAGAAAATTAGCTTTTACTCTTCACTGCTGGAATGCTCATTAAATTATTCATACATTTTCTTGCTACTTTTATAACTTTTAAAACTCTATCATAGTGCTTAATATGTGTATTCCTTCTTTAAAAATTGAATTAAATACGTAAAGATGAAAGACAAAATGTTCAGGACAGATACTGTTAGTTTTGTTTTTTTTTCCCCAGACGCTGTTAGTTTTAAGGGAACCCAACATGATGTTTATGGAAAACATTTTTCTTGATATAAGGAATAACAAGTAATAAAAGGCAAGGGGATATCTTGAAATTATTTCTGGGGAAATGTAATTATTTTTCTTCATTAGCTTAATAAGTCACAGTTTTTTAAAGTGAAAAATATTAGGTCTTTAAAGATGACTTAGTGGAATCAGTAGCAATGATAGGTAAGATGTATTATTTTACCTCTTGAAAATTTTTATAGCAATTAGTTCTTTCTTGAATATTGACTTCCTTTCTTGACAAAATAATCTAGCTATTTCCTCCTAGTAACTCCCAACAGACACTTTTCAGATATGTTAAAGAGAGCCATATGAAGTGGAGAGTATTCATCAGTTCTATTCAATATTTGTACTTCAGGTTTACCTAACTTTATTCCAATGGCAACATCGTTATATTTTAGAAAAATAGTTGAGTACATCGAGCCTAAATCTGCCGAATTCTTTTTTTTTTCCCCCCTTGAAGTGAAGGATAAGCTAGGTTTTCACCCACCATCTACTTTAGGACATCCTCTCCTCTTTGGAGAAGTTAGGTGTGGTGTCGTTATAGTGCCGTTAAACACAGGTCTCATGGGCCATCAGTGATTTTCCTTTGGGTTTTACTTGAGTTTCAAACTTTTCATGTCCTACAGAGCAGCACATGTACCGGTCCTGGGCCCCCTCTCTGGTAGAATCACACTCGTATTCTAGAGCATCTCCGTACCCCCAATTTACCATGTTATTATATTAGTTTTTATATTAGTTTTACTTTTTTGTTGTTCAAATGTATAAAATAAGCTTATTCCATATAAATCCCTGGGCTTTTATATTTGAACTGTTGTTGTTGTTGAACATTCTTTCTTCAGGTCTTAAATGGCTACCTCAATCTAATCTACCTGATAAACTCTATACTGTCACCCTCAAGAAGGCCTTTCCTGATTATTCTTTTTTTTTATGATTATTCTTATTAAACCCAAAACTTTCTTCTGTCCCCACCAGGAGCATTCTATCACATTATTCTAGTTTCTACATAGCTGTACCTGACCAATACTGTATGAAGTTTATGCCTTTAGAAATAATGCATTTTAATACTGGAGAACAGTTTTTAAATAAAGAATTGGAGCTATAGCAGCAGTATTTCATACCTCAGTTATCTAAACATGATATTTAAAGGTGACAAAGGTATATCTCAGAATCCATAAATTTACCACGCACAAATGCCTTATAGATACTAGATATTAGAAGCATTTTACCTAGGTCAGAGCTGAATATGTGTATTAATAGAAATTCTCAAAAAAGATCAGTTTGGTTGAATTAATGAAAAAGAGGAAAAGAGAGCTAAAAACACATTTTATGACAAATTTAGAAATGAGGTGGCGTATTTAATTTTGAATGTGGATGAGCTAGGAATTAAAGGTGTAGTTCTAGCACCATTACCACTAGCAGGGTAACCCCGAGTTAATCTTTTACCTGTTCTGGCTTCATTTTACTTCTCTGTGAAATTGAGCTTCCTGCCTCAGCAAGCACTGGTATAAGGTATCTAAGGCAGACTTTGAGAAATAGTTAAGTACAGTGTTTGAAGTATGCTACTTAAAGTTCAAGGCTAGTGTCTACTTACTTTTTAGCTTGTGACCCTGGGTTAGTTACTTAGTCTCTCTGGATATCAAACAGACATCCAGTTTTCGTAACACAATTTACTATAAGTTCTACCATTTCCTACTGATTTGAGATGCTATGTTTGTCATATGTTTAATTCTCAGACATAAACAAATCTGTTTCTGGGTTCTCTATTCTGCTTCTTTATTCTAACTGTTTTGTAGTCAATACCACAATATTCCACTGCGAAAATGTAATGTTTGTGCTTGTACAGTTTCTCTGGTTTGAGGAAAGTATCAATTTCTCAAATTTTATCTCTCCCCTAAAACTACCACTCCTCCAAATTATGATTTTGATTACAATTACACTTTATAGATTTATATGAGCATAACTAAAATGTTTACAATATTGTCATTAAAAGTTTAGTGTTCCATTTATTCAGATCTTCTTCTATTCCTTCAATATAGCTTGTAGATTTATTTGTAAGTCTTGAATTTTTCATTAAGTTTATTTCTGGGAGGTTTATACTCTTTATATTATTGTAAATATGATTTTTCCTCCCTTTGGAAATATTAATAGAAACCTACTTATTTTTATATATTTATCTTATTTCTGGCAAATATACTAAGCAATCATAATAGCTTTAATAGTTTTTTAGTTAATTTCTAAGATTCTCCATGTAGTTACTTATAACATCTGTAAATGATTATTTTCCCTCATGTCCAATATTTATTTGTGTTTTGGGGGGAGAGAATTGAACTTCATGTGTTATATATGATATAGGAGTGTCACCTACCTTGCAGGACTGTGGTAAGCATTGGCAATAATCAATAAAAAACACCTGATATATAGTAGGAATTTAGTAACATCAGTGTTTTTACAGTACCATCTGTGTCTCGGAAAGTTACTAGGTATGCATAATGGAACACATAGACGCTGTACTGTAGAACTGTACACCTATATAATTTTATCTAACCAATGCCACCCCCCAATAAATTTAACAATAAAAACATTCATAAAATTTATTTTGAAATATATACTATTTACAAAGACATTTCTTGCATCCTATGGAAAATCATTGTGTGTTTCCCTCACAACTTTTGTTGTTTAAATGTGCTTTAAAACGTGACAAGTTACAGGATGGTTAACAAGTAATCTTAATGAATTCTACACTGAATTATGGTTGTGGCAACACTGTCTTTTAAAACAGCAGAGATGTGGCGAAAGTGCATGAAGGGAAAGGAAACCAAAGTGTTAGCGCTCTGTCACCTAAACAAAATTACATGGGACAGAAGCAAAATTTTTTGTCCTCCATACAGAAGAGGGTCAGGGTGAACAATTTATATTTATTACATCATTAGTTATGAAATGTCTATTAATAGGGAAATGTTTACATGAATTTGGTACATCTAAATGTAGTATTTTGCATCCTTTAACTTTGAATTTATGAGGCATTGCACATAAACATAGAAAATTCATGCAATATGTAATACAAAAGAAAAACATAAATATTATCTGCATTATGGTAAAATTATGTATATACAGGGTCCAGCACAAACAATGCCCCTTTTTTATTAGCTGATAATCTATACCAAATATTTTATTACAAGGGATTTGTAATAAGCATGTAAGGTTATGATTTTGTAATAAAACCATAACTCAAGTTCAGGTGTTACTTCTGCCAAAACCAATCCTTTGTTTTAAAATCATAAGCATGTATGATTATGATTTTGTAATAAAATCATAACTCAAGTCTGGGCGTTACTTCTGTTGGACCCTGTGTAATAAGGACAAAGACTGAGAGAGAAAGTATCTAAAGTGTAATTATTATAAAATTGTTTCATTTATATATTTTTTAATGAACAGCTTTAAGAGCTGATACATCTTCCAGTCTTGCCACGATATAATAATAAGTATTCTTTGCTAGAACAATTAATGTAAGATGAAGAACAGAGATCCAAGGGACCAGTTTTTGGGAAATCCTACATAAGCAAGATGTTTAATTTAAATCATGTCTTTAGGATTTCTTTCAACCATATCCTAATTAAGTTTTCTAAGAACTATTTAACATTTTCCCTAGTCAATATTAATTAGGAAATATTGCTTATTTTAATAGCTTGTGATATAGAAACATAATTTACTAATTATATATTTTATGTATGTGTTTATTTATTCATACAAATTATTTATTCATTCAACAAACATTTATAAAGTCCCCATATTATATTACCCACTGTGCTTGCTAATTGTTGGAGATTAAAGTCATCATCCTTTATTTTTTAGGAGCTTACAATTGAAATGATACACATTTTGGCAACTACATTTTATATAACATCTTACCATATAATCATAGTGGTATTTTTTTTCTATATTTATGGGTCAGACAACAGCTGAAAATGCTTACTACTTACCAAAGTTTACATACCAAGTAATAGAGTTAGGAATAGGATCAAAAGTCTGGCTCCAAAACCCATTTTTTTTCTCTCCATTACACAAGACATCACATCTGTCCTTACAGACATAAACATGCATTAACTTTACCTGGTAGATGTCATCTAAATTTTAAGCTCTATTCCAGAAAAAAATAAGTGATCACTTTAAGGTTGGCCTCATAGGTGTAAAACTCTAAAGAGGCTCAGATTGGTCCTCATGAAATAATGTTTGTTCCTAGAATGTTATACAAGCAGAACTAGCAAATGGGTTGGTCCGCTAATGAACCTCAGAGGGTTGATGATCAACTATCAAGCTGGCTTCTTGAAGGAGTTGATTTTTTAGGTAAGTTTTCAAGGATAAATGAAACACAATCAGATGAAAAGGAGGAGGAGCTATTCCAATTAGAGGGAACCAGAAGAAAAAGCATAGAAGCAAGAAGTAGAATGGTGTGGGCAAGAGACTACACACAGAAGGTGTTTCTGGGACACAAAGAACAAGGCAGAAATTGGCTAGAGAATCAGGCCAATTAATGTAAGATGATGGGGCGCTGGCTTGTGTAACCCACAAAGGCATTTAAACATTAGCTGTAGTGTAGGTAGTGCAGACAATAGAGAATACTTGAGAGTTTTTGTAGCAGGAAGGTTGTAGTTAGTCAAAGAGGGCAGGACAATGAGTTTCTTATAAAAACTTGATTTTAAGCAATCTTTCTGGTTTTCTTAAATATCAGAATTGTAAAATATATGAAGAACGGAGGTGAAAAGGTGTATCACCTCTGCGGGCTCTCTCTTTATAATATAAATGAAAACAGAATACTCGTTATTACAGATCTTAACTTAAGAATGGCTACATAAGCCACTGTATGATTTTACTACCAAGTTCATGCCCCAGCTAAGAACATGACCTTTGATGTGAAATCCTCACATTGGAAGCAGGTGAGGTGATGGGGCATGCTCGTAACTCCGGGACTGTCTGGGAGCTTGAATAAGTCCCTGCTCACTGCTGTGCTTAGTTATCTCTGCGTTCTCTGGGGCAAACGTGTTCAGGGGTTGATGGGGTGAATGAGAATAAAGACCACCAAGAGTGGGCACCATGCAAGTCGTTTTTCTGCTGTGTGTGTGTGTGTGTGTGTGTGTGTGTGTGTGTGTGTAGCTCCTCATTGTTAACAATGTATCTTACCCTGAGGTCTTACAATTTGCTTCATTACCAATCTCTGGTTCCTACAGGGACGTGGAATCTCTAGCCTTACTCTGTGACTTGTAATAACTCTGTTTTACCTCACCTCCAACCCACTCTTGCTTCCGGCAAGTTCTGCCTTATGTCTATTAATGATGAGGCATTCAGATGATCTGTTTTAAGTCTTAAAGTGTTAAAAGCCTCTTTTGTTTGAGATAGTTTTGGTCATTCCAATTATGTTTATGGCCTTGCTCACTTTAAGGATGACAGACTGATATATTAATAGATGGAGTCTGTGTCAGCCTTAACTTTTGTTCTTATTTGAGCTGAATATAGATAGAATTCACTTATGCATTTTCTCCCTTGTCAAAAAGGCAAAGACTATCCTATAAAACATGGTATAAAACTTGAATGTAGAGAAACTGAGGCCCAGAGAAAAGAAATGAAGCCTTGGAGAGGCTGACACAAAGTCACATTGCTACTTAGTAGCAATTTCTTTTAGACATTCTTTTTTCTCTTGAGAGAGTATTGCTGCATTTATCCTGGAGATAGAATCACCTATCAATGTAAGCTGGCTTAGTCTTTTAATTACTATAATATATTTTCTTATCATATTTGGTGGATGTCAGCTATGACTCCTTGGAGATAATGTGACTTTCTAAATTTTCTTTTATTTGTAGAATGCTGTTATCTTTATTTCTTTCAGTATATGATTTATAACTGATATAAACTTTTAAATTTCTAAATGAATTGATTCAGTTGGTCTTTAAGGTCATATTGATTGCTTCTCCTAAAGTTGTTACTTACCACAGTCTGTTTATATTGCTGCCAGTGTTGACTAGAAACCTTTTCTAGAGGTTACATGTACTAACTTACTCATCAATTTCTGATCTCTTTGTTATATATAACGTTGGCAAATTTTTATGGCACGTCCTCTCCCTGCACTTATGATGATAATGACTCTCTTGTCTTGGGTCATGTATTAAGTTTCCTACTCATTGATCAAGATTCTTAACAGACCATCATTTCTAGGCCCTGACATATCTGGGTGCTTTCTGGAACATACCAGAAGAGCATTATTTATTTTCCTTTTCAAACCACTATATTGAAATATAAGTTTATACATGTTAAACAATGTATCTTAAAGTATTAGTGTTAGGAGCAGAAATTTCACGATCAGAGAGCCATGGGATCAAGTCCTAGCTCTGGAGTTTGGGCCAGGTATAATTTTAAGACTATTTTTTTAAAAATCTAAACAATATTAACATCTATCTCAGGGGCCGATATGAGTAAATTGGGAACTATATGGAATTACTTTGTCTAGAGTGTGGAATTTAGTATCTGCTCATTAAATGTTATTTTTCATCTAATGATAATGCATGTTTTTATTTCTACAAGTATAGATTTGTTATAATTATGTTTTTATTTATTATATTTTACTATAATAGAAATATTAATATGAATTTATGTTAGTTTTTTAGATTCAATGGAAGGGAGTCTCTTGATATTACCAATTTAAAATTTCAGGGAAAGGGACCATTATATATTTTCTACAGAAAATATGAATGAATAAATAGCAAGTTATTCCATTTATTTGATAAGTATGCTTTCAAGTACAAAAAAGTTTGAGTTCATTTTTAGATCAGAGAAATCTGGACATAATAGCTTTTATTTTTTAAGTTTTCTTTAGAAAATGGATGAAAGATGGGAAATCTTGAACAGTATAATTCTCGATGTTTTATATATTTTTATATAACAGGCAGGTTATGATATCTGCACATGCTTTACATTTCTTCACTCAATTGCATTAAGAATGACCTACGTAATAGAAGGATGTGAACCTTGGTGTTTTGATTCCAAAGCATAAAGAGATGATGAGGAGTTACTGCTGACCAAGTAAAGGAGAATGGTATGTGTTTCAGTTCTTAAAAACTAGCCATGCCGCTGGCCCAAGACAAAGATTCAGGATTTCCTTTGAAAATTTGAAGCCCACCAAGGTGAATATGTTCATGTGTATATGAATTGAATATGAATGAGGTGTCTTGACTCCATTGATTCTAAGTTGTGGTAAAAACAATGAGGTTATTTTTGTCCACACCCTCTCTGTCCTAAGGCTCCTGAGAGTCTGTGTCAAGAAAAACCTTTGTCTTTCTTATAATCCCTATGAAGTGTTCCAAATATATAATGTTTTACATATATAATTAAAGGAAAATACAAATTCTAGCACTTTCTGTCCATCCTCAATGTTTGGTAAGGAAGAAAACCTGTAATTCCCATAAGCATTGTCAGTGTACTTCAGGGACACATGCTGTCATTTGATTGTAACTCTGTCTTTGCAGCACCTCTCAAATCCAAAGACTTGCCAGTCACATGAAATCACATTTTTATTCATGCAGTCATGAGATTTCACAATTCATCATACCACTATGATTTGTCAGTGATCCCTGGAACTCCAGAGGGCACAATTCAGATTACAAGACCATGAATATACACCATGAAATTCCACTGTGGTTTGTTCTTTTGCTGACGACTAAGGGGTAAAATGATTTTTAACATGGCTTTTTAAAGCATGTACAGGAACTGGAACATAAAGCTATGTAATTGAGTCACCTTGCTTAATTTCACTTTGTGAATTATTGGTTTCCTGGGAGGTAGTTTAACAGCTGAACAGAGAAAAATAATTCTCAAATTTAAAGTAGCTCTTTGAGTATTCCTGTTTCAAGTAATGTCTCCACAAGAATGCATGACCAAATCATCAGCAAATACAGGCTTTGAATTTAGAATGCACACTGTCATCCCAGACAATTCATTCATCACTCTAAAGTGTGGAAATTTCAATGCATTGGATTTGTTATCTTGAGTAGTTGTGGCTTTTTATTGACTTACTATAGAACCAAGAAATAATAAATTATATTTTTCTAACGTTTCAAGATGTATGTGTGTGTTTTCACTGCCAATAAATTGTGTATAAACAAAAATTCTTCCAAGGAAAAACTTCTGTCTGTGACCCATGTTTTTCTTAAATCAGTTCTTCTTGTTGAGGACCTGGAGAGTGAAGTGAAGAATAAATAAAGTGTGAAACTTATCATTTCTAATATTTTGTAGTTTGTCAGTTTTTAAATATGAAGATGTTTCTGTCTATAAAATGCAAGTTGTTAAACATGTTAGCATTTTCATAAATCATATATAATTACTAGCAGAAGTGAGAATTGTTAAATTTACCTTAGTATTTCTCAAATTAACACATCTATCTATCTATCTATCTATCTCATAGGACAAAAATATTCTATGCATGGTAGATAGGTAAAAAGAAAGCTTTCTCATCCCAAACAAGATGATTGCAAACAGGAACACACAGAGACACATCATAATTAAACTGGCAAAAGTTAAAGAAAGAGAAAATTCTAAAAGCAGCAAGAGAAATGCAAATGGTAACTTATAAGGGGACACTCATTCAACTCTCAGCTGATTTCCCATCAGCAACTTTGCAGGCTAGAAGGGAATGGAAGAAAATATTCAATGTGATGAAAACCAAGGATCTACAACCAAGATTAATGTATCCAGCAAGGCTAGCATTCAAAATTGAAGGACAGATAAAGAGCTTCACAGATAAGGAAAAGCTAAAGGAGTTCATCACCACCAAACCAGTACTACAAAGAATGTTAGAGGGACTGCTTTGAGATGGGAAGAGGGGTGGTAGAGTGGATAAAATAAGGGGAGGGGGTGGAGAAGTCTAGTTTGATTGTTACAAGATAATAATCAAGGAGATATAGTATATAACATGGCAATACAGTCAATAACCTTGTAGTGACTTTGTGCGGTTGTCAGATGGGTACTAGATTTGTTGGGGTGATGGAGAGCTGGAGGGGTGGGTAAAAAGGGGGAAGAAATTAAGAAGTACAAATTCATAGTCACAGAATAGTCACAGGGATATAAAATGCAGCATAGGGCATGCAGTCAACAACATTGTAATAACTATGTGTGGTGTCACAGGGGAACCAGATGTATGGAAATGATGATTTAGGAAGTTATATAAATGACTCATCACTGTGCTGTACACCTGAAACCATTATAATATTGTATGTCAAATGCAATTGAAAAATAAAAAGTCTCAAAAGGAAAAAAAAAAGCTTTCTCTTACTTTATATAGCTTCTACATGAATTGTCACACTGATAATGGATGCACACTAGAGCTTGAATAAAAATATTCATTATGAAAATTTTGACTAATAGAATTTTAGAAAATATTTTAGAAAATATTAATGAGTCTATGAAGAGTACTCTGCCTACAAGGGACATAATTAAGCTAAATGCAGAATAAACTTCTTAAAATATTCTAAAAAATTATGACTAAAGAGCACACAATATATAACTCTTCATATTATAGTATTGGATGTCTATATTATAAATGCTTTTTATACCACATAAGCAAAGCTGTATAGCAAGTGAATGCCGTATTTTTTAACTTAGGGATGATTCCAGGAGTTTGTAGCTGCCTTTCTCTCTGTCCATCAGAATAATTCAAGAAAGAGATGAGACCAGCTCATGATACGAGTGACTCTTCATTGAACAGGCTAACTGAACGTAGGTCTCTCAGAGGCCATTCTTAAAAAAACACCAACTGTTGCCCTCTGTAACTTCTAAAGGTCATTAGTTATATAAAATATATTTCTTGGAAATAGAGCTCAGTAATTTTCCATGATGATTTAAAAATCTAATTGGATCCTTATCAACTAATTCTCAATAAGCTGATATAACTGCTAATTACTGTTGTTGGTGACATTTAGACATATTGAAGTTTCATTTTGCCTTTAAATTAGAAAATTCAAGGCTATATTTTCAGAAGCCGAGTTAGTTAACACTTAGCAGGGTGCGTCTCCGACAGCATTATGTATAGAGACAGCACCCATTAAATTATTAGGGACAGCCTGTGACTCACAGTTGGATGCAGAAGTTGTATGGCAGCATGATTCCAGTTACTTACAGTTTAATTATACTAAAAGTAACTGAAAAGCAAATTGCAACCAGTAGTGCATCATACTGAAACATAAAGTCATGGGTTCTTTTTTAAGATTACACAATGGGGTAAAAGGCATTTAAAGTTAAAGTCTAAAATGCCTTTGTTAATTATAAAATTCTATTATCTTTCTCGATAAGCATAAACATTAGTATTTCATTATGACCATTGAGTCTTTGATCCCACCTCCTTTCAGGGACAGTCACCCCTTAGGATGATAGTAGCAGAAAGATAACCATCTAAACAACAGACTTCCTGGATTATAAAATGATAGTGAGGTCCTCTTTTTCCCCAATTTTTTAGTCAATTCAATGAATGTTTTAGTTATGGGAAAACATTCATGGACAAAGCAGTTAAAATCCTTGACAAAATCCTTGACCTGGTAGAGTTTATATTGTCTTAGAGACAAAATAAATAAATAAAATATATGGACCAGTAGATGATAGGTATAACAGAGAACAATAAATCAAGAAAGAGGGAAATGTAGGTGGGGAAATTGAAATTGTAATTTTACATTAGGTGGCTGGGGAGAGACCTGCTGAAAAAGTGGTCTTTGCGTAAAGATCAGAGGAAAGTAAAAGAAACTGGTAGAAGAATGGTACCGGGGGATCCAACAGCAAGTGCAGTGGCCCTTTGATGGTTCTGTGCAAGGAAGTAGCCGGAACGACTGTGTGTGTGGTGGGGTAAGTCAGGGCAGAAGTCATTAGGGATGTGGCTGTAGAAATAACAAGGGAAGGAAGGCGTGCGATGCCTTTGGATTTTGTTTTCAGCCATATGAAAAGCCTTTGGGGAGTTCTGAGAAGCGTAGTGACCCGATTATTTTCTTTCTGTTATTACTATTTTTTATGAGTTTCAGGTTACAGAGCAACATGGTGCTTAAACACGTATATACCTCAAAAGGTACTGACTGGATTTGACACACATCCTGGCTGTTTGGTGAGAATACACTGGTGGGGCCCACGCGACGTAATCCGGGTGAGAGATTGCGTTGACTTGCTTCCGCGTGGTGGCAGAGCAGCTGGTCCGAAGGAGGGGAGTTCTGAGTACATTTGAGGGTAGAGAGAGACTGCAGGAATTACTGAGAAATAGGATGTGGAATTTCAGAGACACATAGTAATAAAAATAATAATTTTCTAGTTAAGGAAAACATGAAAGTATGGCAATTCGAGCCTGTTTGCTGAATAACGATTTATAGGCATACCTCGTTTTGTTGTTCTTAGCTTATTGTACTTCATAAATGTTGTGTTTTTTTTACAAATTAAAGACAAATCCCTCCACCAGCAAAAGGATTATGGCTCATTTATTGCTATATCTGTTTTATTGTGGTATTCTGTAAACATACCCACAATATCTCCTAGGTATGCCTATGTAATGCTTTCTAATATTTGTCTTAATTATGCTGATAAATTTCCAATTGGGAAAACTAATTACAACAAAATGCAGATATATTTAGAACTATCAAATATAGTTATCTATTTGTGCCTCAGTTTCTTATTCTATAAAATGAGATGACTAATAAGACCTACCTTAAAATCCTGTAACTAGGAAGGAAGATCATTTATGTGAAGTGCTCAGCACAATCCACGTGACATATTAAGAACTGAAGAAACGTCGTCAAATGCCCTCTACATTTTTGAGGGAGGACTGTTACTGTTTTGGTCCTTGGCAGTGACCTCTGTTATGCTCAGCTATACAAACCCAGGATCCCTTGAAGAATAAGGCTCTGCTACTTCCTTGGGAATCCTGGCTCTGCCGTTCCACTGGGCAGAACTGGCATGTGAGAAATTATTAGTGGACTCCTCTGCTTTCCCAGTTCTGTTTGGGTCCATTTGGGAAGCCGAGGCAGGAAATTCTAGCGAGAAAGGACAGTGAGACTGGATATTTGTTCTCCTGGAACCCTCTCTGAGATCTTGGTTTGTGTCTTTCAGTGGGGGCAGGTCATTGTTGCTCCAAAAGAAGCTGACTTTAAAAGCCTCTCCTTGTCCTGTAGCCTCTCTGTGTCACAGTGAGGCCCTATTGCATGAGTGACTGATGCCAGCTCTGATGAACTAACTGGGCCCATTTCTGCACTATTTTTTATTCTTCTCCTATAGCACCCACAACTTTAAGATAAATAACTTTTATATAAGGTTTCCTTGAATTTTCCTACTTTTGGTTGCTAGGACTCTGATAAACCAGAGAACAAACAACCAGGCTCCTGACGTCAGGCCATTTCCTGGAATGATGTCAGGGAATGAGACTTGGGCCACAGTATCTCTGATGCCTGAGACTTCCTGTCCCTTCCCAGGTGTAGTTGGCTATGCATGTTACCTCTCTTCTTGGTTCTAATACATGGGCTCACCTCCAAATGTTTACCTTCCCTCTAGTTTGATGTTCTCAATGGGTTTGTGGTTTTAAAAACAAAATCCAGGAAGGAAGATTATCTTTGGAAACTGCAATGAAGAAACCCAGTGGTCTAGCTGTCTGCTTGAAATTAAAGGAAAAAAAATGATAGTATTTACAGAATAAAAGTTGATACCTCAAAAGATGAATTAAGACACAGGTCTAACCGCTGTGTATATGTAATTAAAATAATGTGGTATGGGGAGATGTTTTCTACCTTATTGTTATATTTTAATATATTCTCATTTCCTTCATTTAAAATTCTATAATAGCTAGTTTTATATGTCATTTTTAATCCATAGCTTAGTAAAAATTAGCAATAAAGAAAAATAAGATCCTATAAGTGATTTGCCACTTATATTACCATCTCAACAAGATTAAAATCTCATCTACTTCATAAATTTCCAACATAAAAACATTATTATTCTAAATTTTGTATTAATGTAAGCCTTCTAAAGGATTTTAAAATTGGTTCAATCTGTACATGTGAAGCTCCAGAATTTTCCATCTCCCTCATTCCCTCTTCCTCAGCTTTGCATGCATCCTGTTTTCGTTCCCATTTCACTAGGCAAGTGTTGTCCTGTAGCTAATGCACTCAGAGTTCCCACAAACTGACATTCCCTGGAAAATTAAACAAAACAGTCCAACTAAGAGAGGCAGAACACCTATTTTTTAGATATACTGAATAATTTCTAGGAAGGCCGCTAATATTTCTTTTAGTATCTAGGTACTCATTATTGCTGTGTAACCTCCTTATAAGAAAGTCAAATATATTTATAAGAAAATGAAGAGAATTATATGACAAATGATGCCATTTTATTTCATAATAGGATATTTTATGGTATTTTTCCCAGATGACATTAAAAGCACTTCCTACACTGCAAAACACATCTATTCTTCCAATTATCCCCAATCCCTATTGTACAAATTAGAAGGAACTAAAGATAAATTTGAAGGTGCCATTAGAATAGGCTCAAGGCAGAATATTCAACAAAGAGGGTGGGTAACTTTTAAAACTAGTGCAACTGTTGGTGCATCTTGGTTTTCATAAGTAAGACCAAGTGTTAGGACTGACAATATGATAAAATATCATCTCTACCTTAAACCCTTGCCCTTGCCTTTCATTTGCAAATGAGCAAGCAAGTGGCCTGTTTGTAACACATGGACCATTAACTGGCTTCTTCTATTTGCATAGTAATGATAGTGAACCAATGGTGATTTACTGCTCTGACTTGTATCATAAATAACAGATCATTTGCGCTGCTAATTACACTCATTTCCATATCAATAATGCATTCTGGGTTGGATTACTGCATTAGAAATGGAATGGAATGATAAATTGATCCTCTAATAAAATCGTGTAAAACAGGTATCTCTTACAAGTAGATACTATTAAGTAATGTCACAAGACCTTTTTAGACTTTATCCTGTAACTTAAAACAACAAAAATATAGATTTATGAGAAAGATATTGTCCCATGGACAGCACAAGTGTGTGATATTTGTTTATGTCATTTGATGTTGGTCAGCTCTACTTGGCTAGAGTGTGGTACTTTGGAGGCCTATGTCTAATGTTTACTTTGTGGTGGACCAGTTAGCTTTTAGTTCTGTTCTGTGATCCTAGACTACAGTCAAAATCTGCAATGGTTATTTTTTAAATATAGGTTTTATTTCAAAAGGGGTGATCTTAAAGGGGTGTAGATAGTGGTATAAACTCATCATTACTGCTCGAAAAGCATCTAAGTTCAGTGTATGCCTAATAGGTGGTGTTACGCGTGTGCATGCATAAACACATTCATCATTAATATAAAAGTTCTGCATACTTTGTGTGTGTGTGTGTGTGTGTGTGTGTGCACACGCGCATGTACATGCATGCAGAGAAAGATAGAGACAAGAACAGAGAGACAGAGCAGAGATTCTTTGAAATAGTTCAATTAAAATACCAGCTTCTGTGTTTCATCTACAGAAAGTAATTATTAAAACATTGAAACATGCATTTAGTAGAAAATGCACAATGAAAAAGGGTGAATTTGTACCTTAAAAACAGTCTCTTAAAATAATTATTTTAATATACATTCTGTAAGAAAATACATTTAAGAATTAAAAATGTATCCAAAATTGCATTTTGAGGTATGATTTAAGCACTCTCCAAAGAGTGATATCACTTTCAAACTTAAAATTAGAGAACAATGACAAATAATATACTTTCGAAGTTGTTAGCATCTAAAATGCTTTGTAAAGAAGTCGAGCTTTTGTATAAATCAAAAAGTAGATGAAGATCTCACATTGTAATTTTTGATATCAGAAGATATTTCTGAGGATAAATGATTCAAATATGAACTGATTCAGAAGAAAACTTTGTGATTATAATTGAACTGAGAAGCTAATGCTTCACATGATTAGGTGACTTACCCTGCATATCAACAATTTGATTGTTAAAGCACTTAGTGGACAGGGACAAAGAAATGAAAAATAACCTTTGCCTTGCCTTCAAATTATGGTTTAAAATGATGTGTACAAGCTATTAAAAAATGCTGAGAAAAGATAAGATGAGACACAGACAGTGATTTTAAAAGTATTATTGATAAATCAATTTATACATAGTGAAATGATAAAGATGCATAGCATGTAACCAAGAAAAAAGATGGAGAGGTGGAGGCATGATGAATTTCTAGTACATTTGATTTTTCTGATATTGGAAGAACTTCTCCCACCCCTGAATCAACATTACTTTTATACCATAATGCATGACCAAACTGCAATTAAATTATTATATTAAAATGTACATGCATTTCATTTAGAGAAGTCTTTTGATGTTATTGTTTTAAATAAAAAGTGTCTTAGTATTTTGGGAGAAGAATGCAATTACTTTATAATAATTTACTGATTATCAGATACATTTTGCAAGTGTGTGTGTGTGTGTGTGTGTGTGTGTGTGTGTGTGTGTGTACATATTATTCATTTAATGTGCTCGGATTTTTTTAAAACAATTTCAATTTTTAAAATATTTTAAAAGTATTTAATTACAATTGACATTAAACCTTCTATTAGTTTCAAGTGTACAGCATAGTGGTTAGGCATTGATGTAAAAACTAAGTGATCCCCCCTGCCACTGTGCATAGTTATTACAGTACTGTTGACTATATTCCCTATGTTGTATTTTACATCACTGTGACTCTTCTGTATCTGCCATCGATTTGAATTTAAAGAAATATAAAGTTGATGTATTCTCATTCTTCAAAATTCATGAGACAAGAAACAAGACTCATTGAAAAGTATCTGGTTGTTCTGGTCTTTCAGCCACTTAGTCATTTCATTTCCTGGAAACCACGTTGCTAGTGCCTTGGGATCCTTCCACAGCTATTCTATGCTGCACATACCAACTTCTAAAAAAATTACACAGATAGTCATACATTTTCCTTTTCCTCTTTCTTTACACAAATGATAACATACACTGTGTTGCTCCTTATTTTAAAAGATATGATTTAAACATTTTTCCATATTAGTATATAAAATGAGACTTTTAAGGTGAGGATAAATTGAAGTTCATTAAAAACTTTTTTTAAACCTTAAAATATTTGAACTATTTTAATAATGAGCTAGATTTTCAATAGTTACATTCTTAAACTATGAATCTGAATGAATTATTTTATAATGAGATTTAAGAAACCTTAGACACATATGCTTACATCTTTAAAACGTCATATTTAGAAAATAGACTTGGCCATGAGTAGCTATATTTATATTTCTGGACAATATTTATCTTCATGGATACATAGCTAACATTAGGTATTACCTTTGTATATCATTATTTTTCTATATTTCATAACTAAAATGAACATGGGTCACTGTCTTTGGTGGAATAAAGTGATTGACAAATTGATGAATTGTCTTTCTGCTTACACTTTCTATTCTGAAGATAAATAAAAGACTTTTTTCTTCTTCAATCTGGACATAAGTTAACAAAATATTTGTGGATTTCAATCAGTATATATTGAATTTCCCAGTTCACAACAGCACACTTCCAAACAATCCATATGCTAAAAATCTATGGTCACCTAGTTTTGTGTGGTACCTGCAGGTGAGATACAGCTATCAGTAAAGGTCAGTTCATTGGTCTAGTAACAAATCAACTAATTTTGTGTAGCAAAGTTTGAGTATAAATAATAGTTACTTTTGTCTGTTGAAATATATATTGGCAAATAGCAGGGCTCCTTTTTCATATAGCCTTGAAAAGTTCTTTTCTTTGGTGTGGGAAAAAAGTAAGTAGACATTTATGTTCCTAGATGCACTGTGCTGATTTCTTCTGGGTGTGTGTGGTGTATCTGAGTGGAGGATACCTAGAGGAGTCAACAGGAATGGCACAGGAGTTCACTGATTCTGTGGGTTCCAAAGTGATAGGGAGAACCATCATTTCAGGGTTGAGGCAGGGCCAGATACAGAGTGAGTACGTATTTGATAATGAGTATTTAATAAATAACTGATCTATAGGCTTGAAAGTAAAGTAAAGATTGTTCTTTTGGTTTCAACAGTTAAGTAGTCATTTTGATCATGAGATGCCCTGATGTACTGTAGGTCTGTATTATCTTCAAGGAGACTCAGGCAGGAAAGAAAAAAAAAACCAAAATGGAATTTGAAGATGAGTTGTCAAAGGACATCTAGTAACAATAAGAAAAATAAAGGTTTTATTATTGAACTATGGTTAACAATTGTGATTAATTAAGAAGAACTGTAGATTGTATTCCAGAATGTGTTATTTTTAAAAGCTTAATCTTACCTGATTAAACACAGAATTTCCAAGTGTTATTTAGATTTTAATAATATATTTTTGGTGATTTTGAAAAAAAAACAACTCATGGGCCAAATCAGGTCCATAGGAAAATCTTCGTATCATATTGGCTGAATATTTCAAATCACATGGTCAAGTGTCTATCCCCACCTAGTGAAAGTATAACTTAATTAAGGATTCTCTTTGCATTGTGGTATCAGCCTCCTTAAGTTTAAACACACACATACAAAGCTAACAAGAGACAGCATCAAATACACAGACTTTAATTAAAGAATGTTAAAAATAAGTGTACATGCAGAATTATAATTATATTCAGTTTGCCTATGCTGTGTGGGTAGGAATTAATTAGCATTTAATTATTTTTATCTGTGTATGTGTACACTAACCCAGAAGATTCATAGAGCAGACATCCCATGTGTCAATAAAAATAAGGCATACATGTCATACTTTGTCGCTGCTCCTTATTGCAGTATCAACTGAAATGATCAGTTTGCCATTTTTCCATAATAGATGCACGTAATTTTGTCGTGGTCACCAACTGTTGACATTACTAACTGAACCTCTACTTATGGTCTATTTCCTTTATCTCAGTGATGACACCTCTTCTTTCTGTGATTCAGATAGTCACTGTCCGCTTTGAGATCCTTCCCATGTCACTTTTTAAAAGATAGGAGCTAAGTTACAAAGCGTTGCTTGCTGTTGTATGTGATGACTTTAATATGAGTCCCAAATATGACTAATAGTTTATTTTCCCCTAAAATTTATATATTGAACCTCTAACCTCCACTGAAATTTAATATCTAATAAACTTAATTATAATAACCTGAATTTTATAGGACTATACTAGCATGGGTCTAACACAAGGCTAAAACATTTTGGAAATGCCAGTCGTCCAGGTAATGCTTGCCTCACATTAAAATCTATTCTAAATAGATCATTTTTTATGATGTCTGTGTGGTAAATCATTTATGTTTCTTAAAGAAAAAAATATTTCTATTTATAGTTGTTTAATTAGCAATCTAAAGGAGGCATTTAAGAAAACATTTCTCAAGTTGTTAATTTAGTTTTTTGAAAAGAATGTTTAATTCTTTTTCTCCTTAATTGCTTTTTTTTTTTTTTTTTGGTTTTTGGTTTTCTTAACACCTTAACACTTTCAATGAACTTCTATTATATATAGATGTCAATTTTATTTTTTTAGCAAAGGTAGACTCCATTGATATTATGTGAAACTAGTATGGACATTTAGACTCTTTACTGGAAGAAAATACACTGATTTGAACTACTCTAAATAAAATTCTCTAAACTCCTTTAAATGATATATTTGTGGATTATATTATAATTACTAAATTTGGAGAACACTAGAAAATGGTATTAACTGAGTGAATGAGAATGAAAAATACCAGGAACTAGATTTTACCACATTGATAAGCATTTCTTCACATACCATTGATTTTTACATTTAATATTAAAATAGTGGAAATTTATCAGCATTCTTTCTCATATTTTTTTTCCAGAGGAATACCAATTTAAATTGAAATATATCTCACTTTTGTTTCATTAACACAAATTAGCCCTCAGGAAAAGTCCATTGTAATAACTGGATACTAATTGATGAAGTGATTGATCATAAAGAGTTTCATAAAGGGGAACAATAATTTTCATTGATAACTATTAAAATCTGAATATTGCTCAGCTATGGCTACCCAATTATTAAGCATAATATGGTCATTACTTATGTTTTCTCTTTTTGATTTTCATGTATTTATTGAGTTCTTGTTTTGTTAATTTAAGTCAGTATAAGACTAAGTGAACTGGTAGATAATCCTGATGTTTTTCTATAGATATCACTATATCTGCCACAAATTCTTATGGTTAAAAAGAACTGAATAAACAACTGTTTAAAAATATTTATCTAGCATTTGTTGTAACTACAATTACACATGATAAACCTCAAATATACTTTTAAATAGACTATATTATAATTCAAAAAATAGGAAGATTAAATGCATCTCCTGATCTTTCTATCTTGAACGCTAAATTTTGAGAATTTTTTTAAAAGTATAAACCTTTTCCCCCTTTCTTTAATTTTTCTTAGAAGCACATTCTGTAGTAAATCAATTTATGATATTGTCTTATCAAAGGCCTAACACGATAGTTTGGATAAAAGGAAGTGGAAAACCTCATTTACTAAATAAACTTGGATTTAGTGAAATTAAGGATTTAAATATGCTGATATTATCTTGTGGATTAGTCAAACTTTGACACACTGAAAAAACCCTGCCAATAAACAAACGGTAAAAGAATCATTATTACTGAGGTGTACCTGAAGGCCGCATCAAAGGAAAAGTTTCCTTGCCCGTTTTCTTTGACTGCCCTGCCTGTCGCATCGTGACACTAGCATTCGTTTGATTAATACCATCTTTTGAGCAAACATCATACTACACATTGCTACCGTAATTCAATTCAAGTTCAAAAGGTAATACATAGACAACATCTCTTAAATTGTGTACACATATTTTGGCACCCTGGTATGTGTGTGTGTGTGTGTGTGTGTGTATATATATATATATATATATATATATACATTTTTTTTATCCAGATAACTCTGTGTTATGTGTTGCATCCTTTATTTACTAATATTTTTTCATTTTTTAAGATACCGTTCTCTTCATCTGTACAGCACGAAAAATCTGAAAAGAAAAGTATGTAGCATTCTAAGATAAGTGACACAGAGAGAGCTCTATATAAATTATTTTTACTCATGCTGCGACATTTCATTAATATTGTTGTGCCTTTAATGAGGGTTGAGGAAGGTGGGCTAGGCCTAATTTTACACAAAGAAATCATCTCTACACCAAGTTAGAAAATACAGGTTTCAGCAGAAATAATGCCTGGACTTGAGTTACGATTTTATTACAAAATCATAACCATACATGCTTATGGTTACAAAATTAGTGCCCCCTTTTTATGAGCTGGTAGTCTGTACCAAATCTTTTGTTACAAATCATAAGCATATATGGTTATGATTTTGTAATAAAATCATAACTCACTTCCATGCGTTACTTCTGCTGGACTCCGTAGGTTTTGCAAAATAAAGTAAGTAGTTAAACATGGGCCTTTTTTCTGCATTAAATTACACAGCTGGAATATTTTCTCTCTTGGAACGTTCCTTCTACTTCTGCTTCTAGGATACCAAGGTAAGTAAGTGACATTTGACAGGATAATTAGGTTCCAAACCTACTGCACTGGGATAGTGTTCTCATCAGACATGTTCCTGAAATCATTATCAGATTCGGTTTAATAGATTCAAACACTCATTTGTTGTGAAACAAAAAAGCATGTTACTCCCAGATGAATTAGCATTAAGTTGGCAGAGCTTAAGGCAACTTTTGGCCTAGTTGATGTTTGGATCCAGTTCTCTGAATGTTTATTTCAAGCCAAATGTCTAACTAGACAGAAATCTGTGCATGTAGTCATTTACTGTGACAACAACTACATCATTAGACAAACCAGTCTGGTCACAGCCTGTGTGTCTTCAGCCGGCTTCCTTCTGTAGGTTCGGATTTAAATCCATCCAATATGCTTTCTAGTATGGATTCATATGAAATAGAATGAAAGCTAGAGGGAAGAAAAAGAAGTGCTGTACTCATTTCTAATTTCTGCATATTGCAGGACTGGGAAGGAACTGTTAAAATTCACACTTTTATTAGGATCAGAAATTTCAACGTTACATAGCCAACTTACCAATTTTGCTTAAAATACTAAAATTGGAGTCTTGAAATTTCTTCAAATGCATCGTATTAGAATGCCCTGAGTTTTTGGGATGAAGCAATTCAGTGCCACATAAAGTTTTTACAGCATTTCAGATTTCTAGGAGAAAGATCACTTCCCAAATTGTAGATGAACTTCTGGTATGCAAGACACCCTTACTTACTAAAGACATCCAGCCTGCTAAATTGCAAATATTAAATCATCTTGATTTTTTAAAGTTCTTAGTTAAAAGAATATAGAATGAAAATATAATTTTTATAGCCTTTCACTAATAGTGCAATGAATCTGTCAAATGAGAAGTTTTACCAAACATTCCTCTACATAAAGTATTCTAAGTGCTGATACTTAGTGGGAAAGCATATTACTGTTAAAATTTAAAGGCTCTCTAATAGCAGTTGGGAAATTTCAGAGATAAAATGAGATATTGCTAGGTTATTTTTGAGGTTTTGTTTTTGTGTACATCTGTGTTTGTTTAGGAGTACAACACAACCACCTTATATGTTGTACCCATTCCTGGTGCTTTTTCACATTACTTATGTCATTAGAGCTTAAGAACTCTGTCACGTAATTACTTGGTATTTTATTCCTATTTTACAGATAAAAACAACAAAACGAAAGAAAAACTAAGAATCTGAAAGTTTAAGTAAGCTTACTGGATTCCTATAGCTATGAATTATCCTGGAGTATACTGCAGTTTTATTATTTTGAAGATTTTTTTTTCTAGAATAGAAGCACTGTCGATAATTTATTATCAGTAGAAGGTTACTAGAGCAGCGATTCGCAACCTGTGGGTCGTGACCCCTTTGGGGGTCAAACAATCTTTTCACAGGGGTCGCCTAAGACCATCGGAAAACACATATCAGATACTTACATTACGATTCATAACAGTAGCAACATTACAGTTATGAAGTAGCAACGAAAATAATTTTATGGGGGTCACCACACCATGAGGAATTGGATTAAAGGGTCGCGGCATTAGGAAGGTTGAGAACCACTGAACTGAGTATTGCATGACGGCCCGTGAATGCACACATGTGTAGCTGTCTATGGATTCACACACGTGTACATATTCACATGAAGTAAATGCTTGTTAAAATAACTTTAGTAATACCCGTAAAATAGTCTAAATAAGAGACATGGGAATACAGATCTGAACTGGATAATGATTTCAGGCACAGGGCCCTTTCTGCTGTACCATGCTTTACCCATTTGTGTGTGTTGCTAGCTTTCAAAACTAACCAGATGTTTTCCATTACCGAGCATAAGACATACAAGGTACACAAACTATAGGATGACCTTATAGTTGTAATTCCTTCCAACCACTATTAATTCTGATCATCATAATTAAACTTGATAAAAGTGGCTTATCCAGTTGAGTAAATGGGATATAACAGTGGAGAGACTGTTTAATATTCTGAGTTATTTTAATGATATAGCCAGATGTGTATGTGGGTATTTAGCTTTCCCACTCATTTGAAATGATTAGTAAATGAGAGACTAGATGTGCAAGGACTTTTTCTCCTAGAAAGCAACATAAAAAGACTGTTGACTTCATTGTGTATCCACATATCACAAAGCAGTGCAGAAGGAATTACCCTAGTCATCAAGACTGATGTAGATTACCAAACTTGACAATTAGGGGCTGAGCATTTTATAATCTGTTCTTTAAATGCAGGAATATGGTCTAGGAATACATTTAAGCTGCTTTGCATAACAAAAGTTACCTCCTTTCAAATTATATATGTAATTGAATGCATTTAGATGGAAATTTCAGTTGAAACCTGAAGACAATAGGAACCATATTTTTAAGTACAAGACTATCATGATCAATTTGAAAGCAGACAGCAAGGAGAAAAATCCCAATTGGGATGTATAAACACTTAGCAGAATTGAAGATTTGCAAAGAGAGAGTCCGCTGTGCTGTGCTGTTCATTCCTGCATCCTCCAGAGGAGGGTGGGCGTGGGCACACTTCTCTCCATGAGTTTGCTTTTAAGAAAACCAAAGAGATAATTCATCAGTTTGAAGGATATGATGGACTTGTATGTGAGGGACAGTCTAACTAATGAACTTAGAGGACTAAGACATGATTGTCTGAGACTCCTAGAGTGGATCCAAGAAAAAGTAAGTCTTCCCAATGAACCAGATGAGGACTATCAGAGTGGCTGTGGCTTCATTTTGGTCCTGTCCGAAGAATGCTCTGGAGGGTCAAAATGACCTGTGTGGATAGATGCTGCAGATACTACAGCATAATTAGGGACTGATTGTCATATTCATCCTTGTCTAGAGAACTTCAGGTAAGAGAATTAGGACTGAAGGTGGCAGGAGAGAGGAGGGAATGTGGCTTCCTAGTGGAGCTCATGAAAGTACCCAGGAGCGGAGGGTCACTTTACACGATAGGCGAGTTCTAAGAGCTCCAAGCTAGAGGCGTGCGATACATCATTTAAAACAAACGTTAAATGGCTTTCAGGATTTTCCAAACTAAGAAAACTTAAATAAACAAATAAAACATAAAACTTCTTCACAATAAATCTGTATACATTCCATGTTTTCTTAGTTTAAATTTACCTTCTCAATTGTACTTTCTTTAAAAAATAAAACAAACTTTTCCCCATTTGTGATAAATCACACACACTATGAAATTTCACATATATTAATTTGTGCCCTAGAATGTGTTTACTATTATACTTGACTGCTTAACCCCAATCCACACTCTTAACACTAACCATTGCATCAATAAATATATGACATAATTTTCATCATTAATTCTTATGGCAGATTCTTACCATATATTTTTACATAGAAAGTCATTATGATGTGGTCTTTGTATAGCTGTGTAAAATATCTTTCTTCTAGTTATAAATTACTATACCTATAAAATAGCTGAAAATCTAGAAATTAAAAAGAAACACAGTTATTTCTTTCAAATTTTATCACTAACCAGTTCATGAGGTTTCTTCAGTATCTATCAATTTATAAGTCTGTTATTTTAGATTTGTTGTTTTCTGCAGATGAAGCCTGGGTTTATTTCAGTGTGTTTGTCCGTAACTATTAGACTTCAGAGTGCTGTGATGTTTAGTCTGAAGAATCATTCCACTCTGCAATTTGTGTTTGACGTGATTTCTTGTTAGAGCACAGACTTAGTCATACATTTGTTACTGAACCGTAATGATCAACATTTTCATTGTATCATTCAGTGATTTATCGTCATGTTGGAGACTGATGAATGTGACTCATGGTATCAGCACAGTGGAGCCAACAACTTGTTCTACAAATTTAATAATGAAAATGCTTAACAAATTCTCAGCATGAGTGTGTGATAAACAAAACTCTTTGGCCATCGTGCTTCAGAGAGGAGTCATCGCTGTTTTTACCTTGGCTTTATTTTTACAAACGTTGTACCTGCACACTGGCAGTTCCTAATCTTCACAAATTCATTTATGCAGGTGATGTATTTTTTTCTGAAGTAGCTGTATACTTAAATATATAATTCTATGTAAAGGTAGAATTCATTAAGGATAGGCTAGCTTATACTGTAGTCAACAATAATCTACAAATGTCAAGGATTTTGAAGCATCAAGGACTTATGTCTCACTCACGTTAAAGGTCCACCGAGGAATAGCTGTATGCTCTTCTTTACATTGTCATTGTCCTTATTTCTAGTCCCAGGCTGGTGGAGTGAGCAGTCACTGTTTAGGTGGAATTTTGTCATAACTGTACCAGAAGGAAAGAGAATGTATTGAAGTTCTGGTTCTTGAAGCTTCTGCTTAGGAGTGACACGTGATACTTAGTCTTACATTTCTCTAATCAAATCAAGTCCAGTGGCCGTGTCTGAGTTCACTGGTGTGAGGAAAGGCAGTTCTAACCTAGGTTCAAAAGAAGAGAGAATAAAAAATTCATTAACAAGGTTAATGACTACTAGACATAGAATGTTAATATAGATGCAGTTGTAAATGTATTCATATTTAAGTAGGCAGAGAACTGGCTTTTGTAAGACCATATCAGCACGTGACCAGAAACATTAGCATTGTTTACTTACCATTTTTAACTTGAGGCAACATGGAAGAGTATAAACCAGGATTAAGATGGACAGGTAGGTTATGGAAGGGAGTGTGTGATGGGACACAATCCCGTTACATTTGTGTTTCTGTGTATTAATAGCTTTACCCTTTTCCCAACTTTCCTTCTTCTAAATAACCCTGTTGCCTGTCCAAGCTGCATACTTTACCACTTTAAGCGTATGGAAATGGATACTTTATGAAAATGAAGCATAATTTTGCATAATTAAATTTTGTGATTAGGCAGTAAATTTAACTATGTTCTTGAAAAGGTGATTCCACAAAGACATTATTTTCACTCTCTGTAAAGAGAATTAGCCAAAATGAAAGAAAGTCTATTTGAGGAATGCAGTCAGCAGATAATACATTTGGTACCAGAAGCTACAGGCTGAGTCTGGCATTACGGAGTTAATGATCATTTGGAACGATTTTATTTGTCAGAATTGCTTTCAGTTATGGAATAAATTCCAGTAAATTTTTATGCCCAATTCAGGTAAAGTTCAGTGGAATTTTGATTCCCCAACTTTGCTGCATATTGGAGTTATCTGGAGCTTTTGAAAAATCATAATGCTCCGGTATCAAAACACCCTGCTAGGGGCAGGCGCAGAGGGCTGATGCCCAACCATCAGGGTTCTTCTGAAGCTTCGTGGGGATTCTAGTGTACAGCAAAGTTGGCAACTACTGGTGTAGGAAATAGTGAATTAAAACACAACTTTGGAATGTAAAATATTACTGAATAAAGACCAGTTTAACGTATTTATAAGCATATATTTTTGTTCTTCTCCTAAGTAAAATTCAGGGAATTGTCTTTACAAGAAAAAGTATTCTGCAGACCTTATCTTGTAAAGAGGGCTGTATATATCAAATTTCAAAATTTTACTAAGTTACTAGTGTTAAATGTGTCACTTATTATGATGATAAATGTGTCTTCTCAATACATAGCTCAATACATAAAAACAACCCACGTACATTGATATTATGTTTTGTAAATTAAATAGGTTACTATGATAATTTGTTGGAAAGAAGACAATTTTTAGGTTATCAATTGGTCTTTTGTCAAAACTAATTCACTGAAGTAACTTACTTGATATTGCTGTTCAGAGTTCATGTTAAAAGTGACATTTTAAATGTAAATAACAGAAGTAAATAAACATATACACATTTAATAGAATATATATGCATATTGTGCCTCTATTTACTTACTAAAAACCATAAATACATATATAAATCTAAGAAGTATGCATAGAATAGTGGCGAAGAACATGAACTTTAATGTCGGAGTGTGTGGGTTCGAATCCTGTCTTTGTTACTAACTTTGCAGTCCATGCGTGTGACTTAAGTCTCTGTGCCTCAGTCTCCTAATCTTGGAAGAGTACCTGATGATTGTTAAGCACTAAGTAAATGCTAGATTCTGGTTTTTGGTGTTTTTTTTTTTTTTATTTTATAGTCAGCTGTTCAGCTCCATAGTTTTGCATTTTCAAACATGTATAAGACACCTTCCTTGGAAATTTTAGTCCAGTGAAGGAGACAAATATATAGAAAATCCTTCAATACAGTGTGATAAGCTTAACAGAAATAGGACTTCGAAGAGGAAGAGAACTCTGGGGGAGTGGATTGTGCCCCTCAGGGATGGTTTCCAAGTGAAGGTGACTGTCCCCTCTGGGGATGAGGGAGACAGTGGGTGTGCGGGGACACTAGCGTAGGCCTTCAGGGCGGGTGTGTTCAGGAGCCTGCGGGGGCTGAGAATGGCCGGGTGCAGGCCATGTGGGGAGGGCAGAAGAGCCAGGCCAGGAGAACTCCGTGCCTCCTAGGAAGGCCTTTAAGGGAGCATTGCCCGAGGACTCAGAATGCACGTATCGGTGTTTTTAGAACCAATCACCAATGTGCTCACAGAAACATTATCCCAAAGGACAAACCCGAGTCGGTCCCCTGTCTACGATGAGTCTCTGAAAGGTTTTTAACAGGGAGCAACAAAGGTAAATTTTTTGTTAATGTACCTGTCCTGTGCTCGTCATTCAGGCCAGCTTTTCTATAATCTTCAATCATTTAGTCCCTATAATGAACACTAGATAACTATAATATGTGTAATCATCTTTTATCTGCACTTTGTAACAGCACGTAAGTAGTAGTAATTTTGTCCCTAATACGGCTTTCAGCTGTATATGCCGGTCCCATTTTGCACCCACAAATTGGCCATTTCGTCCTCCGAGACGGCCTGGGTGTGCTAGCTCCAGGTCTGCGGCCGTATTTTCAGTACAAAGTGAACCTACATTTGTAGTGTCCTTTGACGCTCAGGGAGTTCTTCTTCGCATAGTGACTTACTAGGACATGAGGTTCTGCTGCAGGGAGGCTTCAAAGGCAAAAACATCTTCAACTTAGTCTGTAACCACAGGCACAAAGGTGGCCTTGTGTGAGACTGTCAGTGGCAGTAGTGCTAAATGTAAAATTAGTCGTGTTGTGGGGTACTTAAAGTAAGTTTAAGTCCTGACACGAAATCAGAATTAGGGTACAGAGAAGCTGAACACCATTACTTTGTGTGGTACAAATGTAGATTTATGGGGTCCATCGGTTCACACCATGAGTGGCTGTGGGCTCGTCCTTCCACATTTTCTAGGATTCAGTTTACTTCATCTGTACTCTGAAACTGTTGGCCTGTGACATGTGGGCAATCTAACCCCGGTCACATTCAGAGAGTGTGCAGGAAGCTCTGAGTGTGCTGCCGGTTTGGTATCACACTCAAACTCCAGAATTTCCCCAAGTAGAAAGCCAAGTGTGGTTGAAAGACAACAGAACTTCACCTTAAGACACTTGAGATGTCTTTTCATTTAGCATAACTTAGTTAAGTTCCTTTTGTATTGCAGCTGCCATCTAGATGCTGGTGTACAAAATGAGTAAGGTGCAGTGCTTCACCTTGAACAAGTTGGCCTATAGAGGGAAAGAGAATTGCACAATTAGTTATGACGACATAGCCCCAGCTCCTTCAGATCTTTAATGAAATGTTTTTCTTCCTACTGTGGCTTTTGCAGTCTGTCCTATGTAGAGTTGCACACACCATCTCCAAATGCACACTTTCTGTCTCACTTCCCTGCTAATTTTCTTCTACTTGCATCATCTAGCATACTATACTAACATATTATATATTTTAAGTTTTTTTTAACTCTATTATTTGTCTTCCTCTTCATCACTACTAGCTCCATAAGAAAGGGGATTCTTTCAGGGTTCATTTTTTTCAATGCACCATGTGTTGGACATAGAGTTGTTATACATTTTTGTTGAATGTAATAGCAAGTGGATAAATAAATGAATCAACAGTTAGAGACACTTTGAGAACAGAGGAAGGAGTGATTATTTCTGCTTGTGGTCCAGGTGGTACTAACAGAATTTGACCAAAGTCTTGAAAAACAAATAGAACTTGACTGAGTATTGAAGGAAGAGGAGGAAGAAAGGATAACCTGAGCAAGTAATTCGAGTCTTGACTTGGCCATTAACTTACTGCATCAACTATTACTTTTGAGCTTCTGCTGGAATTGAGGGTGTATGTTCTTTCAATTCCACTTCAGGATTCTACTTTTCTCTCCTCCCTTATGGCCTATGTGAGTATTGAATTTTAACTCTTTAGACTCTAAAACCCATCATCATTAAAAGGGTTAACCAATGATGGCTCCTGTTCAGTAATTTCAAACTATCCCAAACTGTCAGTCTCTTATGGCTTAAACTGTCTACATAAATTCCATCAAGATGTCAGGAACAGAGATGGCTAGCAGACCTGCCTAAGGGAAATGTATAATAAATAGCTCAAATTCATATTTGCCTTTTTAAAATTTTATTTTATTTACTTAACATGAGATCCTCCCTCTTAACAGATTTTTAAATGTGCCAAACACTATTGTTAGCTATAGGCACAATAATGCACAGCAGATCTCTGCAACTTGTTATCTTGTGTAACTATTAATAGAACTTTATACCTGTTGATTAGTAACCTCCTTTTCCTGGTCCTCCAGCCCTTGGCAACCACCATCTACTCTCTACTTTTCTGATTTCTAGTATTTTGTATACCACATATCGAATGGAATCACGCAGTACTTGATTTTCTGTGACCGGCTTATTTCACTTAGCATATGTCCCTTGGGTTCATTCACGTTGTTGTAGTATATGGTAGGATTTCCTCTTTGTTTGAGTAATCTTCCATTGTATGTATGTATCACATTGTCTTTATTGTTTCATCTTTTGATGGACATTTGGTTGTTTTCACTTTTTGGCTACTGTAAGTAGTATTACAATGCGCAGTGAGGGTGAAAATATCACTTTGAGATTTACATTTCAAGTCTTTTGGATACCCAGAAGTGGGATTCCTGGATCATAATATAGTTTTAGTTTTAATTTTCTGAGGAAACTCCACACTGTTTTCCATAGAAATGACTGAATATAAAAGCTCCCCTATTTGGTTTTAAATTGAAATTTTCAAAATTTCTGAGGATCCAAACAGCACACTTTCATTGAGCTGGTTTTTTTTTTTTTTTTTTTTTTTTAATCCAAAGGTATAAAGCCTGGGCGATAAACAAGTAAATTTAATAGAATTAAAATTTTTTTCTAAGATCTTTAAAATACCTATTTGAGCTGTTTTTGCAACCACAGCAACAAAAGCTAAATGTTCATTTAACTTTATTGGGGTCAGTTAATTCTAACTATATGTAAAATAATTTTTTATAAAGTCAATAAATGAAATAGCAGATGTAATTCATTTATAAGCCTCTCTTGTTGCTGAACTGAATAAACAACAGGACCTTTAGCCCTGACATTTATTAGCACATGGGGACCCTTTATAACAAAGTATATTAAATGTTGCTACCAAATAAAAGTTGAATAAAACAAAATATATCAGGAAGAAAAATTAATGAGGTGTGTTTAATGAATTGTTTTGGTATGACATTTATTTTAGTAAGGCATATGTATCAATTTTTTATCTAGTATTTTTTTTGTGCAAAATAAAGCAAAAATGTGTTTTTACTTTATTAGTCCACATCTCCTATATTGTACACATGTAGTTAGGTTTCCTTAATGTTATTTATGTGACATTATTGATTTTTTTAATTAAAAATTTTATTGAGATAATTGTAGATTCACATGCAAGTGTGAGAACTAATACACAGAAATCCCTTGTATACTTCACTCAGTTAATATAATGGTAACATTTTACAAAACTGTAATATCATAATCATAAATTGACATTGGTATAATCCACTGTTATTATTCGGGTTTCCCAGTTTTACTTGTGTGTGTGTGTGTGTGTGTGTGTGTGTGTGTGTGTGTGAGAGAGAGAGAGAGAGAGAGAGAGCGTGAGCACACGCACCTAAGTTCTATGCAGTTTACGAGTAGTCTCACATATCCAACCCTAGTGTCAGGATACTGAACAGCTCCACCACCACAAGGATCCATTTTATTCTCCTTTTAAAACCACACCTGCTTTCCTTCCTAGCGTACCCTGTCACGACCCTCTGCAACCACTAATCTGTCTTGTGTTTCTGGAATGTTGTCATTAAACAATGCAACATAAATGGAATCACAGAATATGGAATCTTTTGAGATTGGCTTTTTTCCACTCAGCATAATTACCTTACGTTTCATCCAGGTCGTTGCATTCAGCAAAACCCTTTTTTGATGGTGAGGGGTGTTCTGTGGTATGTATGAACCACAGTTTGTATAACCGTTCACCTATTGATGGTTATCTGGGCTGATGCCAGTTTTTGACTATTATAATTAAACTGCTATGAACTTTGGTGTACAGACTTTTGTGTGAACATAAGTTTTCATATCTCTAAAATAAATGGCCAAGACTGAGTTGTAAAATACATATTTAGTTATGTCAGAAACTTCTAGACTATTTTCTTCAGTGGCTGTACCATTGTACATTCTTACCAGCAAAATATGAATAATCCAGACACTCCACATCCTCTCCAATATTTGACGTGGTCTCTGTTTTGTACTTCGGTTATTCTGAAAGGTACGAGGGCTGTCCATAAACAATCCAGCTATTCTTCATATTACATGGCTGGTTACTTCCCAGACAGCCCTCATATATGTTGATGTCATTTGTTTTTAATAAATGTATTTATAGTTTTTTTGTGTTACTAAGACCCTGACTTCACATTTTAAACCACTAACAGATTGCTAAAGGAGAATGAAACAATTGTATAACAACATGATTCTTGTACAAAAATGATAATAACTTTGCATAAATAAACAAAGGATCTCTGAGATGAGAAATTGATTATTATAAATAATTCATAATCTAAGGTTATGTTACTGATTTATTTTGATGTATGTTCAGTCAGTTTCTGGGGACCCTTGCAAGACAAACTGTTATACCACATACATGTGCAGATGTATTTTAATGGTGTAAATACATTAACTACAAAAATTTTTACAAAGCATTTGTATTTCAAATCAATAGGAACTTTTAAGCCAGCTTTCATTGAATGGGCATATCTAATAAAAACATTTAGTGGCCAATCAAGGTGAGCCAATATTTCTCATTTATATTGGGTTTTATCTTTTCATATATACTCGTATTATCTTTTTGATCCCCACAATAACTTTGTGAGGAAGGCATAGTGTTTTATTCTTTTTTTTTTTTTTTTGGTATGTGGGTAGCTCCCTGGCTGGGAATCGAACCCAGGCCGCAGTGTTGACAGCGCCAGCGCCGAAGCCTTAAGCCACTACACCACCAGGGAACTCATGGCATAGTGTTTTATAAATGAAGAAATTATGGCTAATTTGCCGGCTAAGTCTTACCCAAAACATCACAGCTAATGGTAGAACTCTGACTGGTACCAATGTCTAACCCAGAGGTGCTGTCTAGGGAAAGCAAGAACGAGTGTCAAGATGTTGCGTAAAGAAAGAAGTCCGTGGTTAGCTGTTAAGATGAATGCTCATCAGATGGATACTCTTTCATAGCTAGTTTCCAGTTGATGTGAAATGCTGTATTTTTAGGAACCAAAACACAGCGTTTTCTAGCAATTCAATTACCTGCTTTAAATTCAGCTAACATTTATTGAGCTACTAATACAAGAGGTGCTCTTTTAGGTTGTACTGTGCACACCCCAATATTAAATAATTCTGAAATGACTTTGCTACTAATGTTAACAAAAATTGCTGCCTCTATACCCAAGTATATTAATAGCTAGCTTATCTTATAACAGTTATGTCCAAATTTGGAGATAGAGTGTAGGTGAATAATTATTGTCCAAATAACAACAAGTCAGTTGAAAATATCTTGTACTTGTGGAGGTAATCAGGTAAAAGTGTTTGTAAAATTTCATTTTTGTTTGTTCAGTATTCTCAGCCCTTTAGCTTGAGCTCCAGAGATTCAATCCCATGGTTTTGTTAAAGTAACATCATTTGAACTCAAATATAGCCTTTAAAAATTACATATAATTAAAAAATATTTAAGAAACAAAAAGTGCATATTGTGACTTATTTTAAAGTAAAAGCTTTTGCTTTATGTAACTTATTACTTAAATAAATAAACGTAAAATATGTAAGAAAATAATGTGAAATTTGGACAATAAATTGTCCTTATTGACTAAAAGGAATTATATAACATTTAATCAAGAGAACGCTTAGTGAATTCATTTATCTTACGTGACTATGGATTTGAAGTTACATGTAGTTTATAGAAATGAAGATTTGGGGCCCCAGATCTGGCAGTCTGTCATTTTTGAATCCTCCTTGTCGTTCAGTGTCATGTTCAATCAATCACAAAATTCTACTGATTTTCCTTCCTAAATGTTTTCCGAGTTCAGCTTCTCTTCTGGGTACTTCACCATCCCCCAATATCCAGGCCACCACACAACTGCTCGTCTCCTGACCCATTCCCATCCAAGTGCTCGTCTACACAGTAGCAAGAATGATTTGAAATGCAAATATAATCATGTCCCTTCCCTACTTTAAATGTTTAGAGTTTTCTATTTTACTCTTAAGAGAAAGCAGCTGTGGTACATATACACAATGGAGTATTACTCAGCTGTAAGAAAAGATGAAATACTGCCATTTGCAACAAAATGGATGGACCTGGAGATCATCATGCTTAGTGAAATAAGCCAGACAGAAAAAACAAAGAACTGTATGACTTCACTCATATGTGGAATATAAAACTGAAAGCAAAGAAAAAAGAAATGAAGAAACAAACAACCCATGGACACAATCAATACTTTAATGTTTATTTGGGGACCAGTAGGATAGGAAGGGGAGAAAAGGACGGGGTGGGGGGAGCTAAATATAAGGTGATGGAAAGAGAAGTCACATTAGGTGGTGAACTTATTATACAACAAGGTGACAATGCACTGTAGAACTGTATGCCTGAAACCTATGTACTCCTTGCTAACAGATGTCACCCCAATAAGTCTAACAATAAAAATAAATTTTAGAAAAGCCCCTCCCCCCCCAAAAAAAGAGAAAGTCCAAACTCCTACACAGACTATAAGGATTTTGCCATTTTTTTCCCAACCACATATCTCGCCACTTTTATCCTCAGCCATAGCTGACTTTGTCAAGGTCTTTTCATGGACACGTCCCTCTGCCGGGTCACAGTCCTTCCAGCCTGCCTCCCGTAGTACCATTCACTTCTTTCAAAGTCTTCTCTGCCTCCTAGACTATAGGCTTTTAAAGCACCCTGACCTCTATTACAGCGTTCATCACACTCTGTGTTACGTTGTGCTTTGTTAACTTGTGTATCTGTTCTTGCCCCACTGTCCTGCAAGGTCCCTTGGTAGGAACCAGCTCTGTTTTGTGTTACAGTTGCTGCTTCTAGTGTAATGACTGAAGCCTAACAGTGCTCATAAATATCTATTAAATTAATAAGTGAGGCAATAAAATCTACATTTATGCATTTATGTAATCTTTTCTATCCCTTTATTATAAATCAGAAAGGCAAGACTTGCTGTTACCAGCTCTTAGATTGACACAATTTTCACTGGTCACGATTGTACAAGATCACATTCCATCATAAACAAGTGTTAAATAAAATAAGTAACCTCATATATATGTATATGTATATAAATGTATATATAATATATACATGAGGGCTGTTCGGGAAAAAAATCAAGCCATTGTCAGTATAACATTGTCCTGTTACCTGGCTGAATACTTTCTGGACAGCCCTGGTAGTTCAGCTTGACCAAAGCCAATTATAATCGAACAATTAAATATTTGCCTCATGTCTTTTCTTTCTATGCTTTGAAAATATACTCATATTTTTTCTTCTAAGATTTAGAATTACTAAGTAGTATCAATCTGTATAGATAATTTAAAATAAAAAAGGTGACTATTCTCATGCTTACAATACATCATGTTTTCAGGAAACCTTTATGTTTATGCCTTAATGTTCGATGTGCTTTGGTCTTGTAAACCTTGATAAGTCTGGAATTAGAATCAATAGATTGGTGTAACCACTTTCTTTTTCATGAGTTTTTTCATTAAATGCTTCCCTTATGCCATTGTCATAACCTGATCAAATTGTAGACATGTCAAATTTTTCCTCTTTTGAATGCACTTTTAAAAATACTATTTTTAGTAACCAAACATGTAAATATAATTGAAGTAATTAGCTGTCTATAAGCAAATCTTACACTAAAAAACTTTAGCCCCATCTTTAAATCGACATTTCACCCTGTAGTCTCGCCACTCTTACTGTCATAATAAAATTTAATAAATACTACAGTGATCATGTCAGCATTTTGGATAAATGTGTTTGTTGGGATGAAGTATTTTGTATAAATGTGGAATTTTATATTGACAGAGAGGTACAGAAATCCTTAAACGACGTCAGTGTTTCTTATATTGGATGTTTGGTCAAGCTGTCACTGACAAAGTTTTACTAATATATTTTTCTCACTTTAAAAACCACACATGTGTTCCAGAAGAAAAAATAAAGAATAACAAATATCACCCATAACCCCTTCACCCAAATATAAGGACATCTAATATTTTCTATTTATATTTGTTGTCTTATATCCATGTTCTGTCTTTTAACTTGGAGATCATGCTATATAGAAAGAATTTTATTTTTGATTATTCATTTCCCATATTATTAGCATGAACATTTTTTCTTGTTATGTGGCATTCTTTTTGAAGAAATTGGTGTATGAAATAACATTATAGTAATGTTTCATATTTCTAATATTGGTAAGTAGAGTTTTACCAGTTTTCCTCATTTTAAAATAACACTGTAAACATCATAAACATCAATAAAATAAAAAGGACTAGTGGAGAAAACAAATTGAAACATTTGGCAAATGGTTAATATTCTTAATGGATTAAAAACTCTGTAAATCAATAACAAAAATAGATGTCCTATAGAGAAATGAGCAAAGTATGGATATGATGTTCATAAAAAAACAAACATTTGATAAACATTAATATTTAATCACATGTAACCAAATGAAGACAACACTCTGCTATATTCTTTGGACATAAAATTGGCAGAATTTCGAAAGACTTACTATGTGGACAGAATACAGTAAGGAAGGCAGTCTCCTAACTACTGGGATGAATCAGGAGACTGCAACCTAATAAAATCTAATCCATTTGGAAGACAATGTAGTGATGTATGTTTTTTTAAAAAAGCAGTTTATGTCATTCCAATTTTTAAAACTTTATGCCAGCAAAATATTCTGATACCTGTAAAAAAGGGGAGGACAGTTATGTGTTATATTGTTTTTAAATAATAGGATAAAACTTGATAAAGTTTTTTTTAATCTATATATAGAATTGAGTGGTTAAATAAGTAATGTTTTACCTATATAATAGAATAATATTGTTTTTAAAATGGAATAATATACAGTTAATGTCAACTGAAAACAGATTACAAAACAGCATAAGTTTATTTTTAATTTTTATTGTATAACCCATTTTATAACACACACTTATTTTCTCTAAATTTAGAAGGAGGTTATTATGATAATAACTTTAAAAAATCTTCACCTTTAGCTTTTTCTGTGGACTGAGGAGTAGTCACAAATTAAAAAGATGTTTTGAAAACCTATTTTTAAAAGTCATTTTCTAAAAATAATCACTAATATCATTATGTGAAAATTAAAACACATATTGGAATCATAGGTTTGGTCCTGTTAAGGCTTAAGGAGATGTGGTAAAACAGCTCTATCTAAATATCTGCTACATTGAAAGAATTAAACCACCTTTTCTTGGAGCTTTCTGTAGTCCCTACATCTGCTGTAAAGATAATAATATGTAACAGTTAGGGATTCTTACTATGTGTGAGGCATCAATCCCATTTCAAGTATTTTAGGTATATTAACTTAACTCTCACACTAACACTATAAGATAGATATCTTGATCATCCCCATTTTTCAGAGGAAGAAACTAAGCCAGACAGTGTTGGTACCCTGCTCTAGTCACAGAATTAGTGAGTGGCTGCGCTTGAATCGAGGCAGTCTAGTTTTCAAGTCACTCAACTATACTGTTTCTTAAGTTAGGAATTAAAAACGTTGACAAGTTTAAGTAAATCTAGAGGATCATCTCTGGATTAATCTTGAATTTTAGAATGAAATGAGCTTCTAATAGTCTCTGACAAAATAACAATTTGTCTCAGATCTTTTAGGACACCTCTGGAGTTTATTACAGCATGTTTAAGGAGAATAATGCTAAATTATTCCATTGTTTTCCAGTGTTCTCTAGACGAGTAGTTTCCCAACCCTTTCTCCCTGAACACACTTTTAAATAGGTAAATTTTTGGCAGCCTATTTTGAAGGTATTAAAAGACCCCCAACCACAAGACAGCTGTAGTTAACACCCAAATACCACTACTGTGTAAGGCTGTCTCATAGCATGTAATAAAGCTTCAGTGGTCATTCATTGGGTTGACCTTCACACTAAGGAAAAGAGTATATACAGAAGGTGCCAAAAATATGTATATACATTTTAAGAAAGGAAAAAACTGTATTAAAATTGTAATACTCAGTATATACCAGTAACAAAAGATGAATACAAGTCACATTTGACTTCTACAATTACAAGAGTTATTCAAAGTGGTTACCATCAGTATTTATGTCATACGTAGATAATATCTGTTAAAATGTGTATATGTGTTTTTGGCACCCCATATACCTTTCCCCTATTCTTCCTTGACTCTCAAAAACACTCCAAAGCCAAACATGCTCCCAAGTACCAGTAAAGAGTAAATGTATGACTTTCATGACCTTTTTGTTGCACAAGCTTAAGGTTTTCTTTCTTTCTTTTTTTTTTTTTTTGAGGGTGGTTAAGTAATGGTAGTAGTTAGAAATTTAGGTGAACAGAATGAATTTATCATCACAATTCATTATCAATGTTGGTCCTATGCATATCTCACCTCTATTTTTTGTTTATTTATAATATAATGAATGCCTATAAATTTATGGTCAATCCTAAAACATTATTATAACTTGTGTAAAGCTGTTTCTCTCTCTCATTTTTCCTGCCTTTCTCTCCTGTCCTCCATGAGAGGAAACCACAGCGTTGAAGTTTTATTCATAGTAAAAGAAAATTAAAACTGCCACAATTTTGCCTTGACTATTTTATTAGATTGCATATCAATGGATGAGGAGTTCAAAGGATTCTATTCTATACTACATTAGATAACTCAGGCAACTACATATACCAGACATTACCATTTCAGTATGTACGTATACTCAGTTGCAGCAATGAGTAACTTTTACATATTTAAAATTTGGTCATTGTATCCCGAAGACAAAATATAACCACTAAAGGAATGTTAATTATATGATTTATTTATTGGTCCAAATACAGGGTCATTTTCTAAAACTGATTTGTGTACTTTTTAAATAGAGTTTTCTGTATGTCTTTATTCATGCTACTACATTTGCTTAAGCACAATGATTCTTTATTTTTATTAATTTTCCAGTGCTTGAATGAGACACTGAATAGGCTAAGCATAGAGAGAATTATGCAAATACACAAAATAAACAATTGGAAGTACATAGAAGGAACTATTTAATATAATAAGTGCAGGCATAGTAAATGTCTTCTTTGAACTCTAATTTCAAATTAATATTAATAGTCTATAAATTAAATCTAAGTTTCTAAAATTCATGTTTTAAAAATTCCTGTAGTGTATAACATTAATAGGAAGATATAAATGGGCAAGATGATGGCACAATTTTATTAATACATCTGAGACCTTATTGCCTTGAATTTTCATGTTCACCAAATAGTAAATTATTTCTAAGAAAGAGAATAATATTGTATGAATGACAGTGACTTTAATAACCCACTTCCAGCTGAGTAACCCTGGGAAAAGACTAAATCTTCTCTTTGTCATAATATATATACATTTACAACATAAGAACATGCACATATCTACTTTCACAAGGATTATTCTAGGTGTAGAGAAAGAGTAACTTTCCCTCTTATGAAGCCTTTTCTTCAATAAATAATAATTGAACATGCTGTTGAACTTGTTAGGATCTATTGAGATAAAGAGAATATAATCTCTGCTCTTAAGACTATCATAGTTTGACATAGATATATTGACTAATAATGCAATTTATAAATAAAACATTTATAATACAAGTAATATGTGATTGTTGCACACAGATTTATGAAGAAAACATTTGAGCTGGGTCTTAGAGGATGACCACACATTCATTCTTTGTGTTCCTTTAGATTAGGTTTATTGTGTAGTATTTTTATATACCTGTTTACATCAGATATCTCTTTGCCCAGACAACACATCTGTTTGCTGTACTGTGAGTTCTGTATGTTGTTGTTACCTAACAGGACTCATTACCTAGTTGGTCCCAGCACAGGGTTAGCATTCAATGTTTGTTGAATGAGTTAAGACATAACATTCCTAAGCCATTTCAAAAGTTTCTCTCTTCTTCTATGCCTGTTTTTCCCTTAAATTTTAAGTGTAGGAATCCTGGCTTCCATTCTCTTCTATATTATGTTTCCTTTTTGCTGTTTTCCTGAGTCAATTTTTTTCATAGATTTGTTCCTAATCATATCATTGAGACATGATCTAATAATTTTAATGGTTGAACTCTCTGTGAAGGTACTGAAGACACTGGTCTGAGTGACACCAAGTAGTCATACTCTTAAAAGCCTTATTTTTATATTCTTTCTGATGTTTATGTACCTTTAGTACCCAATAAAATGTGCTAGTGAAAACTGTAAGATGGTAAATGGTTCAAGTTTCATTCAGTCACTATAAATAAGCCAAAATTATATAATGTAACTATAATGGCACTTTTAATTTAAAACTCATTTTGCTTATTTTATTTATTTTGTTGATTTTGAGAGTCCCTTTGCATAAAACAGAATAATCATGCACAAATATGTTGTATTTCTATGCCATGCATAAATTTTTATAATATCCTATGTGATAGCATATATCAAGAACCTGTTTTGAGATGCACTATGCTAAAAGAGACTTGTGAATCCACAATTTTATGGATAATGATGTTGACATCCATATGAGAATGTAAATTGCAAAAGACATAAATATTTTATTTTAGGGGTTAAAATGCTTTTTATTTTTCAATGAGAGAACATTTTTATTTTTCAATGAGAGAACATAAACTAAAATTATTTTAATTGAAATTTACTCATTCAATAAACATTTATTAAGCATCAGCTATGAATCAGGTATTGTACTAGGCACTGCCTATAAAAAGGTGACCAAAACAGATCTTACCCTCAGAGAAATAGTTTACTATTGATATAGTATGTTTCTGTTAGTCATCTTGCCAGTCTGCAAATTTCATAAAATTCATTATTGATCCAACTGTTGCACATTAAGTTTAGTTGGAGTTACAAGTAGGCAGCCTAAAAAAAAGATTTTTATTGGTAATTTTTGTGCATTTGTTTTTTATTGATGAAGCATAAGACCTTGGTGAGTTTGAAGTTGTCTGTGTCATATAGTAACAGAGATATTAGCTTCCTTTGATCATGGATGATGATGGTCATTCATTAAGGTGTTAATATAGCAGTAAAGGAGACCTGATGAGGTCGTGTTATCTTAGTTTCACATATTTTAAGACTCTTCGTAGAGATCCAAATGAATACTGGAAACGAATTGAAGATATTTCAATTGTTATAAACTTATGAAAATAGCTATTTTTATTTAACCGATTCTCCATAGAATACTAATGCCACAATTGTATTAAGTATAACTGAAGAACTTCGGACTGAAAAAGCAATTAATGTATTCCCTTTCTTGAATGTGAGGCTTCCTTGTATTTGAAAGTATTAAGTTTAAAGACAAAGGGGGAAAAAAAGGAGACTTGTGGAAAATATCCAGTACCAGTAAAGAAATTAAGAAACTGTGATGTCTTTTAAGCAGTGTCCTAGAGAAATTGTTCATAAATCCATTTGAAGAAAAATGCATATGTATTAGGTATTATGATCTTCCATTTCAGTGAATTACATTCTGTAATCCTTTATTGCATATTGAAGGACATAGCATAACTTTCCTTCCTAACATTTAGGTTTGCAGTGGGATTTGAGCAATACAAATGAAGCAAAAGAAAAATAGATTTCTGGACATATCACTTTGACACAGTTGTTAGTTTTAAAATAATTTATACATTGATTTTTTTCTCTCTGGGTACAAATTGCCCCAGGGGCAACAGGTGGGAAATTCTTTTATTTTTAAACAATAGTAACAAAAATATTAAACTTAATATTTAGAATGCTTCTTAACCTACTTCAATGGAGTTTTACAATTTTGCATAATACTTAACATATTAATAAATGAGTTCTCTGCCCTGAAGAACTACAATGAAGGAATCCTTAATTCATTGACAGTGAAAATTCATTTTGCAGTATGACTACATTTTAAACATGTTTTAAATGAAAATTCCTGAGATCTTACTTTATAACTTATAGATGGATTAGTAATTTAAGATTCTGCATTAACAGCTTTTTCTCATTTAAAGTAACAAATTTCTCCTTCTAGCCTTTTCAACTTGGTCATTTCATTACTAAGGAGAAAAATCACTTAATCTCTCTGGACCTCTGTCTATTCTCATTGGTAAATTGAGCTATTCGTTTTACTCTAGATATAGGCAGTGTAGCAGAATAGCGTGGTTTCTAGTGGAAGACAGACTTGGGTTTGACTCATGACTTTGCACGTAAGTCACTGGACCATTTTAATTATGTTTTCTAAGATTCAGTTTTCTTTTCTGTAAACTCTGTTGTATGTTTTTAAAGGTTGACAATTACACAAAATTTTGAATGGGGTTTAGAGTTATACACACACACACGCGCCCCCCCCCCCACACACACACACACACTCACCTCACACCCATGTAAATTTTGGTATAACGCCTAGAACACAATATATGTCCAATGAGTAGTTACTAACATAATTTTTACTGTGCACTTGAACATGAGCTCCATGAAACTTGTCTGCTTTGTTCATTGCTATATTCCAAATGCCTAGGAAGGTGCAGAACAAATACACAGTCTTCTACATAGACTTGCTAAAAGATTGAATAAATGAGTGAGTGAGCTACTTATTTTCCCCACTAGGGGGATTAGTGACCAGAGAGGTGAATTTTTGAGAATGTCTTCTGATTATTGTTCATACAACTGCCTGATAAGGAAAATATTAGATGTAGTTTTGCTTTTGAAATTGCAGTTTTAGGGTTTACAAGTGTATAATTTGAACCTGAAGTAAAAATCTACAACTTTGAACCTATTTCTGACACAATGTGTGTGTATATGTGTTTTATAGGTAATATAATATCTGAGCAAATATTCATTTTCAATGTATATATTTATTTTCTTAATCATACTGTGTGCCTCCCATTTCATCTTATTGGATCATAATTCTATAACTATATCACATTTACCAAAATGTAAGAAAATTTGCTAATATTATGCTAGATTATCAGATTTAGGCCCTAACTTGTGACATGTCTCCCTGCAACTTTGAGACTTTGTCCCAGGGTGGTTGTGACCAACCTGCCTGATCTGTGATCCATGTACTTTCTGACTAATTTTGTAGATTCCTATAATAGCTACTTATTGCTTTATACAGCAAGTAAATATTGCAGCTTAGAAGTTAAACAATATTGAGAGATATCTTGTATAGTCATTAGATTGATCTGTTTCCAGTTCTGATCCTTTGTTATCAAAGAAATAGGGTAGTTATTTACCTTTTGAATTAAAAAAAAAAAACTCTCTCCATCAACACGTATCTGCTAGAGAGGAGGCTCACTAGACTGGTCCCAATAACATGGTAAGGTCTCATAATACCAAAGGCTATGAGTGCATATATGTGCACAGTTCTTTGTGGTGGTCAATTATCAGTGCATTAGCTTTATTTGTCTATAAATAGTAGGAGCGTATTTATTCCATTGATTTATTTATATAACAATATTTGATTGCCCATTTTTACATAGTACTGTTTAAATGACACCTGGCTTTAGCCATTCCAGTCAACCTTTGACTCCAGTCCGGAGGGAAATGGTTATGGCCTCTAACCATTTTTTCCCTCTGAGTTCTGGACCCTCAAAATTCCTCTCTGCCCAGTTCTGAGTATCTCATGAAAGAGGGCTCCAAGATGAATGGACCCATCCTTGAGTCATTTAACCTGTATGTGTTTGCTTATTTCTATACCCTCACATCTAGCAACACTTCTTTTTTGGGGGGGCGCGGGGAGCTGTGTAGTTCCCAGGCTGGGAATCCAACTCAGGCCTCTGGATTGAGAGCGCTGAAGCCTAGCCATTACACCACCAGGGAACTCCCTAGCAACCACTTCTTAATTTTGAAATCAATTATATAACAGGACCTGCTTTACCCTATTCTGACGACTTCGAGCAAAATGCTTTATAAAGACTTTTCAGACTTCCACTTTCTGTGTTTCAAAGAATACAACAGACAATTTGCAATTCTGAGTTCCAGCTAGTACCAGCTGAACTAGAAAATCATTCCCTTCTTCCCTACTTTCCTAAATCTTCTTTTCATAAAATTCTGTTAGTACCACCAGGTTAGTCATTTGCTTATTAATTAACCCTCAACGAAAAACTTACAACCCATTTGATATATCAAGACACCTAGATAGCATCATCGTGTTCTCTCTGAAGGCATTTACATTTACAAGAAGGTATTGGCTTGCAGTGTGTTACAATGCTTGGTAGCATTCTGATATTGATACTTCTAGTTGGCGAGGCTGAGGGGATCAGAAAATAGATCTTGAGCTTGGTTTTGTATATATACTTCGTTAATTATACAGTGCTCTGCACGTAGTATGTATGCAACCCGTGTTTGCTGGCAATCATCCTTGTAGCTGACTTGTTCACATTAACCAAATTAGCGTACTCTTGAAAAATCAAGGCATATGCATTAATATATAACATTTAATTCTCTTATAGAAATTTTAGAATAAAATTCATTCATAATTCTAAAGATTCAAATTTTCCAAGAAAAAGGAGGCAGACAGAAAACACTAAAGCCTTAGTGAATATAATTTCATTTTCCAAGCCATTGAGAAGGCCCCTTTAGTTTTTTTCCTGTATTATTTTCTCTTTCCTTTGTTTTCAGAGTTAACAATGCTAACTTATTGCAATGCAAAGATTAAAAATCAGTGAATTCACTGAGGGTATCGGGAGAGGGAGGTGGGAGAGGAGGGACAGGGTCTCAAATATATAGTGATGGAAAGAGAACTGACTTTGGGTGATGAACACATAACACAACACATATATCGTAGAATTGTACACCTGCAACCTTTTTTACTAACCAGTGTTACACCAATAAATTTAACAATTAAAAAAATCAATGGATTTACATATGGCTTATACTCTGATTCTTTATGAAAGACCTGTAAATGAAGGATATCTTTCAGAAGTATCCAGAGCTCATCCTAGGCAGACTGAATAGAAGACACAAAAGTATAAAAGTTTTAGGGAGTTCCCTGGTGGTGTAGTGGCTAAGGTTTCAGCGCTGTCAATGCTATGACCTGGGTTCGATTCCCAGCCAGGGAACTACCCACATAAAAAAAATTCCTTAAAATTTTTAATTGTTTCATCATGTCCTAGACATGAAACCAAAATTCTTCATCATAATTAATTGTGGGTATCCTTACTTTCTGCTTGTCATGGCTTCTGGGAACTTTAAAACTATGCTTGATATTAGCTAAAATCCAGGAAAAAGCTAAAAGTTTATTTATTATTGGTTTTGTGTCCATAAAAAGAAGATGTTATTTTGTTTCCTATACCAAGTCAAAGAGATGGAAATAACTCCACACCTTTATAGATAAATGCATACAGTATGCACCTTCTGTGATTTTTCTAAACCTAATTAACTCAATTTTTTTAATACTTGGAGGAAAAAAAATAAGGTAAAATTTTAAATTTCCTCATTTTTTCCCAGAATGATTGGTTACCTTCACTCATTTAATCATTCACTTATGGATGCATTCAAAATTTATTAAGAACCTACATCCATCAGGCACTATGCAAGATGCTAGGGATATGCAGGTGAACAAGACAAAGTCATTGCTCTGAAAGGACAGTAGAGAGATAAGGGGGGAAACACACAATTTCAAGAGAACTTAACAACCCCTATGGCCAAGTATATTATTAATGTCACGGAGGCAAAATAAGGACACACATTTGAATAGAGAATGATGACCTAATTCTAAAAGGACAAGAAGAGTAGTGGGTATATTGCAGGTGGAGAGAGTAGGGGTGTGTGCTATCACAAACAGGTTAATGATAGAACATCAGGTGTGGCTGGTGCCGAGATAAATTCATTTCATCCTCAGGAATTTTCCTTTAGGGGAAGGTGATTAAGCTTATTATTGGGTTTTTCAATAGGAAAGTATTTGATTTTATGAGAAAGCGTTCTCCTGGTGGTGTGGAGAATGAGCAGAAGGCTATACATATGGGGGAAGGAGAATGAGTTCAAGATCTTTGGGGCATTTTTAATTGACGGGTCACAGGCACTGTCATGTCTGTTAAAGGACACAGGCAGATGCTTGCATCATTCTCCACTTCAAATCTAGGGAAGGGAAGGAAGGAAAATACTGGGATGGTGTGATCATTACTATTTGGTGTGCATTTGAGACATCAGGAGAGCTAGAATATAGATATGTATAGAATGACCTTTGACTTTTAAAAAAGAGGTATGGGCCAAATATAGAAGTCTGGAAATAACTGTTTACTTAGAAGTTGAATTCATGGAAGCTGATAGAACACTTAGGTAGAAGATACCAAGTGAGAAGAGATGAGAGACAGAAAGAAATTTGAGGATTAGGATGGAGGGACATATGGAGAGGAAGATGCACAGAGAAGGTCACTAGCCACCTCTCTTAGCATTTCAACAAATATGGAAAATAGGGATATTAGGCAAAATGCCATTTTTTAATGAAAAGAAACATAAGTAACAAGAGATTTTTTCAATGCCGATAAAACAATTGATCTGCCTATTACACAACACTGTCAAATTTTGGGAGTGGAAATTTAAAAAAAAAAGTTTAATACATACATTTTATTTGGAAATTGTATGTTATTAATTGCGTTTTTCTTAAATCTAGGATGCTGAGGTTTTTCATTGAGCTTATGGGATAGTAGACTATTAGAGATAAAATAATGATTAGAAAAACTACTACTAACCTTTCTTTCATGATTGAGTGATTTACAGTTTTAATATTAATAACAACCAGTTGTTATGAAAGTAACAACCAGAAAGAATAGCCAGAATTGCAGTCCTCAAAATTAGTTCATGGGAAAGCAGACACTTTTATTTTGTTTTATATCAAGGAGAGAGTTGCTTCATATATGCAGATAATGGCGATCAAGCATGGGCTTGTTTTAATCTTTGGATTGGGTACTGACTCATCTAGGTAGAAAAATGGTGTTTTTATGGTTTATTCAGAAGAGAAAACTTGGTTTGTCTTCGAGAACTTCATTCAGCATCTCTGTCCCCCTGTTTCCTCTTAAGCATCCTTTGGTCAAGCACTGTATGTTATGTATCTGAATACTTTTTCCAAACTCCCCACCCTGGCTAGGATTTATTTTAAATGTAGAATTAAGCCTAACAGAAATAATGTGTTTATTCAATATACTGAAGTATATTTTTACAAAAAAAGCTTTTTTCCTTCTTTTTTTTTTTTTACTGTGACTGTGTGGTTTTTAGAGCTAATTTGTCAGCTTCTAAATCAGTCACAGCTGAATTAGTTTAAGTCTTTTATTTGCACCAAAGTGTAATCTTACAATTAGTTTGCAAACAGTGTTGAATTGTTCTGTCATAAACATAAAGAGTCAGCTACATGTTATTTTTTTCTGTGTTTGACAAATTATATATTATGGACTATTTTACAGTTTACTAGTAGATATATATATTTTTTGTTTTTCTCCACAAAAATGGATTTAAGAACAATAATTAGATGTTTTTCTTTGCATTTACAATGTTCTCTCGTACTGAAAGTCGCTCCTGAAATTTAACTGCCAGATGTTTTCTTAGGAAAATCCGTACTGGTTTCTATTATCTTTAGAAAACTGACTTTTGGTGAAAATGAATGGTGAAAATGAATGCTATAATTATGTCACTATACCCGCACAAATTATTGCCTTTTTGTGCTTAAATGTGGTTAATTTGTTCTTACATATATACTCGTGTGTTGAAATAGTTCTAAAATTAAACTACAGCTATTAAATGGCTTCATGCTGATAGAAGAAAATTAAATGAACTTTTTGGACATGACCTTTTCCTCATTTTCTCTGCTAATGTCATGTCATAGTCATTTCGGGGAGACTTGTCTCTTTGGAAGGAGAACAGTAGAAAAGATGTTACAGTGCCTTGCCTCCCTGTCCTAAACCACCAGGACCTACTTCCCTCATCTACTCCCTCAGCCACGACAAGGAGAGAGAAATGACTGGGGTTAACGGAACAAGGGTAATTCCGTGCTCCTGGGCACGGTGCTGGAAGTGATCCCAGCAGTTACAGGGCGGTTCACTTGTCTTAAGTCACAGCTCCAAATCTGGCCGAGAATTTTGATGAGGTGTTACAATAACATTGTAACTCAATCTGTCCTCAAATCAGTCTCATAAACTTCCGCAGATAGGGTCACAGTTGCTGTCACTTACTTTTTATGATGTTTCGCTTGAGGAAGAAAAAGCAGCTTCTGCATTCATTAAGGTTCGTTGCCACTCGAGCCGGAAAGTGGGGCCTCTCACGAATTGGAGGACACCTTTATTCTAAACTCCAACTCAAAGATACTAGTAAAATGAACACTTGTCAGTCAGTGGACGATAATTAAGAAAACTTGCATATAAAATCCAAAGCAATTAATTGGACCAATGTCAAGAAAGCAATGATAATAGACAAAGCAGCTATGCTCAGAGCTCTGTAGGACAATGGGCATGTAAGTATTATTCTCAACATCAGGCTGATGAGTGGGATGACATGTGCTTCAGTCATTACAGAAATGACAGAAATAATTTTCTCAGATAACGCAAATAGCTAACGGCGTGGTTTGTGCTGTGGCTGCTTTACCTGGACTGTGCTTCCCCTCTACGATTGAAAGCTCTGACTGCACTATCAGGAAGCTTTTCTTCTATCCTGTTCTTGGATCCTTCAAAAGTCAGCAGATTTTACTACCTAAATATTTGGTACGTTACATCCCCTGAGTTGAATTTTAATTCTGAGATCAAATACAGTATATTAAAATTATCTCTGTATCCATCACAATATCCATGAAAGTAGTAGCCATAAAATAATTGGTGAAAAATATTTGGTAGTCAATAAACTACCAACATACTGAGCTCATATCTTTTTAAATTAAGAAACAGTTCTACAACTTTCTTTTCCTTTTTCCTCCATCCCTTCTTTTCTTCCTTTCTTCCCCACAACAACATTGCATTAATAGAACATTTTTTGAAAATGTGGAGTAGGAAAAAAAAGTCCATATTCTTAGAGTTAATCACTATATTTTAATAATTATGAACTTTTCATCATACACTAGCTATAAGGTGTCAGACCTGTCAGTGTTTAATTGGTAAGCCATTTATGGAAAAAGAAATATGTTAGGCCATTATCACATTGCCTACATTGATAGAAATCCATGTTAGTTTGTGGTTATTAAAATGTCAAACTATAGAAAAATAAAAACATGCTTGATTTATTATCCTTGACTGTCTGGATGGGTAAAGATTGTCTAAACCTGAAAACAATCGAAAAAGTTGACTCATCTATATATAATGAGTTTACTTAGTTTGTTTATGATTTTTCAAGCAACTAAGTAAAATTTACTACATAAGATTGTCTGGCACACATACATATAAGAAAAACTGTGTTTGCATTATTATACTCTTTGTGCACTTCCCCAGTGTGGTGTGAGAAGTACTTTCGTAGAAATGTTTCCTTAATTATTTAAGGCATAGCTGCTGCTTCTGAACTTAAGTCCCTTGGTCTTCTATCTAAACTTCTGAACTGACTCACCTTGTTTTATAGGACTCTGGTTTGCTATTTTCATTATGTTTAGAATAGTTTGAATTACTTCTCCTGTGGAAAGCTTGTCAGTATTTTAAACAGCCAATGAATGAGCAATAATTAAGTTGAACTTTTCATTTGATATAGAAACACATGTAACTACCACATTTTTTTTTTCAGTTAGAATGCTATTGAGATTACTTTTTGAATTATGGAGAAACAATCATTTTTAACAGAACAATGGCCACAGAAAGAAATCCTCCATCTCTTGCCCATAGTGTTTGCTTTAGGAAATTCATCTATTGGTTTGTTTTATGCAACAAATATATAAATGTGTTTTATGAAATGCAGAATTGACCTTTTCTAACTTTGAGAATATTATATGTATAGAGTTTAAATAAATAAAAGAAACAAAATGTATTTAATTGAATACCTAATTAAAATAGTGTCATTAATTTCTGTAATATTCCAAATATAGTCTTAACAACTATAAAAAAAATTATGCCCTATAAAAATTATAAATGGTAAAGATGTATGCATTTCCAAAGGGCTGAGAATTCCTGAGAGAAAATACTATATGGATAATATTTTACCATATTTAAATTTATATAACAAATATATTTAATAAAACTTCAATGTATAAGTATGGTTTAAATATATACTTTCAAAACATTTATTTTGTGAAATATGTTATCTTAAAATAAGTGATCTACATTTCTGATTTTGGTTTCTTAAACCAATACATTAATTATGAGTGTGTTCTTACCACATAACGTATGTGTGTGTGTTTGTGTATTATGTTTCTATTACCATGCAGCAGTGCAGCAGAAAAATATGAGATTTTACAAAATGCTATTTAGATGGCAGCTATGAAGAGTCTTCCTGTCCTTAGTGCTACTATCAGAGTCATTCTTTTGTACATTTTTGCATTATAAAGTTAGTATTAGGACAGGTGCCTGGGAAGTATGGCTTTACAGTATTATATATTGTGTGCTTTATTTTAAACATTCAAAATGCTTACTGTATTTTGTCTTGCACTGCTTCCAGCCTCTCACTAGACAGTACAGAAACACATGTGTGCACATACATGCACGATGCAAAGAGTTACATGAAAGAAATATAAATGTAATTGGAAAGTTGAATTTTCTCTTTGAACACATCAGAGCAGAGATTAATTTAGATTCTTTCTCATTGTATCATTTTTATGTTGTTACGATAATGTCCACTTGATTTTTTTCATTTTCTTTTCTCCCTTTGCCAAAAATAGCTTATTAAAGATAAAAAGCTGTGGAAATGGCTTTCTTGGCACTACATTGACACACATTTTTTAAAAAAGATCTTTTGGGTTGAAGATAATTCTCAGTGATCATTCCTGATCAGATGTTACTAAAAGTAGTCTATACAAGCATTGAGTCTTTTTATGTACTGTTTCTTTCTATTTATAAGTTTTCATTGTAGTGCATTTAGATATAGTGCATTACACTCATTCTTTAATCCATGGAGCTATGAATAAAAAGGTTGTATCTTAACTTCATATAGCTTTTCTTTTTTATCATGTGGTTACTGGCATATTGACAACTATTTTTTTTGTGTGGAAATGTAAGATCATTTTTAAACATGAGCAACTGGACATAGGATAAAAATGACTGAGGATGTTTCATGAGATTCACTTATTTTTACTAGTGCTTTACTGTACTCAGTATTGTCCTTGTGCTATAGATAATAAAATGAAATATTTTGATAGAAAATGTCACCTAGGATTTGAAGGTTTAAATGTGAATTGACAAAAATTGAGTAAGTCAGTCCTGATGCTGAGTAATAAATAAATGTGGATTTTGATTTTATTCACTGTAACTATAATGACATAAAATATTCAGAATTGTAAAAAAAGATAATCAGGGTTATAATAATGAATGTATTAATATTACAGTGTTTAAGAATACCTAAATTCTTCTTTTTTTTTTTTTTTTTTGGTATGTGGGTAGCTCCCTGACTGGGAATCGAACCCAGGCCGCAGCGCTGACAGCGCCAGCGCCGAAGCCTTAAGCCACTACACCACCAGGGAACTCGCTAAATTCTTCATTTTTAAAATGAGACAAAACTTTTAAAAAAATACTTAGTGTCAAAATGATCATAAATAATAATATCCACTACTGCATTTCTGTACAGACTTCCCACATCCATGTCAAGTGTAAAGAAATACCTCCCAATTGCTTCTAGGACTTTTGGCTAAGATCAAGTGAGGAAGTATCTCCTGTGTTTGATATTTTCTAAATATCTTCATGTTTTCTGATAGTGTATAGTATCTTCATCTCTGAGGTAAGATTGTCAAAGATTTTAATATTCAGTGCAGGTTATTTTTACCTTATTGACCTGGACAAGGAATGTTGGTTCTGTTGAGACTGTTGAAGTTCTATATTTTGATAGTCTTACACTATCCTCTTCAATATTTGTGTATATATTTTAATTGCCAGGGACATATAAGTATATCCAAAGTTCAGTCATTCTACCATCTTTGTGATTTTGGAAATATCACATAAGGTCTATTCATTTTATATATATGCATATATATATTTATGTATGTATGTGCATATATATGTTTTAAAGATGTATTCAAGTAATAATAATTCTAAAGGCATACATCTGACATGCTATTTTTAATATTTTTCTATACATAAAATAGATACAAAGCCATTAAATTATTTAAAAATTATCTGTATGCATTGTACAATGCTGAGAATGATGTGAAGTCCAAAATATACAGCAAAATCTAGGTCTAGGAAAATGCGATTTAAAGTGCAAAGATGTAAGAGAACTATTTACATAAAATGAAAGTCAAAAGTCAACATATTTTCCAAGACCCTCATTATCTAACACTTTTAATTTCTGTTCACAGTGCCCCCATACACATTGAGTAATATTTTTTACATTATTTAAATACTTGAAAAACTGTTATTATTTGTACCGTCAGATGTCTTTGTGATTGATAGAAGAATTACAGGGCGTCTTAATCTATGACACCAAAGGTGATGTCAACAAAACAGTACCCACATGCAATGAGTTAGGCAAGGGAGAAGATTTAGTAGAGATTCTTCCGTATCTCCTCCAACAATTGTGCCTGCAGCCCAGAAGCTAGATCCAGGTAGAAGGGAAGAAGTTGTGTTTTCCCAGTGGTCTGTGTGCTTCTTGTATATTCTCTGAACATATAAAAGAAAAAAAAGGTTAGGTGCTCTCCTTGACAAGCCTTAACATCAAGAATTAGGTAATAATCTACATTTCCTCTCTCAAAGGTATAATTTTCCAGTAACTTGCTATTGATAAAACTGCAGAACAAAACACATATATGAGTGGCTTTAGTGAGAAAAGTTGTATAAACAGTATAATTTTTGTGTTCTATTTGTTATTAAAATATCAGGCAGGATTTGGTATCAATGGACCATTTGTATCAATGGACTATTCTTTATCAGATAAACTTCACATTGATTTAGTTGTATATGTAACTGTTTAAACCTGAGCCAATTGTTTATAATCGAACAGCTAATAATATTTATTGCCACAACAGTATTAGTGTGGTAGTACCATTCCTAACTCTTGAAGAGATTATCACACATACTCAAAGTGAGAGATTCTGTAAGATTTTGCCATATACATTATATTCACCTGACTTGGTTATAAGGTTTGTATTTTATTGGAGTAAATTAGTATCTCACTTCCAGTTAGTTTTGTGTTACAGACTAACATGTGTTAAATAATCATTAGCAAACATCTTTCATTTATGTATGAAGTCAGTCTAGGAGAAGAGTATCACCTCTTCTTCTTGTCTCTGATATTATGTTTCAAGACATTCTCAGAAAATGACTAAATTAACAGTATCTCTTATTTTCTCCTGTAAATTTGGACACTATTCATTATAATTTTGTCACAAAATAACTCAGTTACTGAAGAAGATTATATTGTCCCCAAATCATATATAATTTCCTTTATTTGTTGGTTTCTAAAAGCAGAGTACAAAGACAAACTAATAGGTACCTGTCTGGAAGTCAACAACAGAATGTACACCATCCTTGTCACTTACCTCACTTATCTTGTAATGCATCAGTTCTTCCTCTTTACAAATACATGTATGTGTTTTTACATTACCATTTTCAGATAAGTTGACTTAAAAATTGAAGCCTTGTAAAATCCTGGATGAAATATGCAAAATGATAACTTTGAAAGAAATGAACAGAAGACAAGCACACATGATTAGCATTTATGCAAGTTCAAACCTGTAAGGTCTTCACAGAGAGAGAATGGGAAGTGATGCATCTACGCCATTTGGATTGCTGGATTTTTTGTTTGGTTTTATTTTGTTTTGTTATACCATCTTGGCTGCACTCCTAATTTGTTGCTGTTTATTATTTCTGTATTACATGTACAGATTATACAGATTCTTAAAAATTATCACTGACTTCCTTCACAAGCAGGAGTCTCAATTAAGGTCTTAGAAATGGCCGAAGATATAATGTAATTTATCTCATTGTCAATGGTTTCTAAACATTAAAAACTGAAAAACGTATTAAATGCCATACTTTCTTTTTTGTATAAAACATCTGTGTGCAATAATTACATTTATTTAAATCAATTCATGGTTATTATTATATATGTCCAGTGATTTTGGTGAGCTTTCAAGCAGTTCATATTAAAAGTAGAATTCCTCTTATTTTGTAAATTTTAAAATTATTTAAACTGCTACAAAATTATTCTTAATACTTTAAAATTATTCTCAGTATTTTCTTTATTACTTGCTTAGCAGACTATTATAGGTGTTATAAAAATCCTGGAATCATATTTGAGTAAATAAAACAAGTATTATTATCATAATAATAAGTAAACTATTATTATTATGATAATGATAAGTAAACTATTGTTAAAATTATTGTAGATTTACCCCTAGTTTTATTGACTGTAAAAATGAAAATATTTCATAAAAAAGTCTTTACAATAATTCAATTAATAATTTAACAAAAGGCACTGTAGTAGCATATTATCTTGAATGATGCTCTCTTCACAGAATAGTGTCGGATCAGCTGTAACTGAGTTAACATTGGGGTCTATTGCATTATCTAGCTGTATAATATTGGAAAAGTTACTTAAACTCACTACCCTTGTTTCCCAATCTCCAAAATATAGATGATATAATATCTACCTCACTGACTATATTATATCATGTATGTAGTGCTTTTGGCAGACAGTCTGGGATATAGTAACCACTTAATAGAAGTTGTTTAGCACTGTCACCAGTTATCACCACTATGATTTATATTATTTTAACCATCAAGTACAAATATGTTTAATAAAATTAACTTTGGAGGTTTCTTCTACTACTTTCAATGTTAGTTACTTTTTTGGTTGTTTTGCTATCTAGTACAGTGTCAATCTTGTCTTGAAAGATGATTGGGTGAAGAAGCTATTCCAGTCAAGGGATGATCACGTCCAACTGTGTAGGAGTAGAAAATAGGTACAAAGAAGTGCAAGTAGCTGGGCATAGCTACAGTGATGGACATACTCATAGTCATTGTATCATGGCAGGCCTTTCCAGCCCAGCAAAGAAAACATGGATTCCTCTAGGACTCAAAGTCAAAGTGAGGTTCTTTGTTCTATGTCAATAGAGGTCCTACATCTTGAATCAACTCAATTTTTCTATAATTTTGTACTTTGCTTTATGATGAAGTCAAAATAATTTAATGGGAATCTGCTTGTTGATTTAAATTCATTTTGTATCCATGAAGACTATAAGGAATTGTTGACAGAAAAAAGACAAAAATAGCTATTCTTAGTGACTTTCTTCTGTTTCCAATGAACTACATTATTCATTAAGTAAGGTGAAAGGGGGCATGGGATGTAGGGGGCATGGTGGTGGAGGACTCAGTTCAAACTTGGTGAATTTGGGTCTCATGCTCCAGGCTCTCCAAAATTGTAAATGAAATTCTTCTAGTCTATGCCAATATTGTATTTTTAAAGTTTTAAAATAAGAAGAATACAATGTAAAGATATTTTATATACTATTACTATCTTCATAAAGTAGAAAAAATATTCATAGTATAACAACCTTGCTGCTAAATTGCAATTTTCCTGTTGTTCCCATGAACCATTTTCTTGCCTACTTAACCCTTTATCTCTTTTGTGCATTTTTTTTTCTTTTTTCTCATTAAGTGGATGAAGAGAGTGAGACTTTTAATTCAAAATAAGACATTTTATGACTTTTTATGGTTGAGAAGTCTCACTTGTATGACCTGAGCAACCTGAAGTTACAGCCTGGAACATTTAATTTATTAATCAACTAAATCTGATTGATGACTTTGAAGTGTTCAGCTCAATGTTGTGTGCTGCAGGGATATAGGAAACTAAGCCATGTTCTCTGTCCTCAGAGCACTTAGAACATACTTGGGGACCCTGAGTAACCATAACCTACATAAAGCAATGTAGATCTAGTGGTAACTCCTGTGATTCGTACTAAGTGATAAGGACTCTGAGCCCTAGCTTCATCGTTTATGAATGAAAATTGTAATATTCACCATACAGAGCTGCTTAGAGAAACAAAAGAAGTAATGTATGTAAATTGCTTACCTGGCCATGTGGCAATAGTAAGCAGCCCAAAAAGGGTAGCTATTGAAATTATTGGTAATGATGGTCTCAAATGAGGAGGTGCTGATGTAATTAGGAAAGGCTTAATGAATTACAGTGCAACTTGTACTGGGTATTAAAAGATGGCACATAATGGTAACACATAATTATTTGATTAAAAATGAGCTACCTAGGAGGACATCAGAGTGTAGGAGATGGAGAATGAATACCCAAAGAGAAAACAGGGTTTTGAGGATTTGCAAGTATTTGAGATGATAAAGAAACTGCATAGAATAGAGAATGTGTTTAGGTAGCTAGCAAGAGTGTAGTCAGAATTTGAAGGCCTTAAGATAAGATAATTTCAATTTTTTTTTTTTACAAAGTAGTAAGGGGACTATCAGTGATGTTGAAAAAGGAAATCATCGTGGTAGTGGTATGTAAAGATGGATCTGAAAATAGAGGATTGGAAGAGGCCGGTCCTAGTAGGATCGATACGATGGGGGAAAGTAAGGGTCACCTTTCCCCACTTGGTGGGGCAGTGAAATCTAGAGGCTGGAGCACATGGGAGACGGGCTTTTATTGAAAAGCTACTGAGAACTTGGTGGCATGTTTTACCTCTGTATCTAGTTTGTATTCTGTCAGTCGTCATGTGATTTCTAAAATTACAGTTCTTGTTACACTAGTAGGCTAAAAATGGTTATGTGAGAGAAATAAAATTAGGTAACAGACACATTGAGTTTGAGGTGACTTCAATTTGTTAGGTAGAAATTTTTTTATTTGATAGGAGGTAAAAAATGGGAACTTGCATCTATAGAACTAGTGTTAAAGATTTGTTTTTCTTGACATTATGGTTGAAGTTATGTGAATACATGCAGTATTTAAGGCAATCAGCACCCAAGGGTTATGTTTTTTAATGGAAACTTAAATGGCTTTCATGATTCTGAATGTTAAATTATTAATAAGAATTGGGGTTTGAGAGCATGAGGATGAAACCCCTAATGTAATAGGAAGTAAAAATGAGAATATCATTACCGATATGTTACACATTTTCTTATTTTCCATTAATTCCAATGAAAATCATCATCCCTGAAAGTTTCAAATCCAAGGCCCAAATTATTTTATGTAGCTAAGAGTGTATCAATTTTTTTTATCTTCCATAAAAATACCTTTGAGGCAGTATATTATAATTACTTCCCTTATATTTCCAAATAGCTATCAAAGGCAGTTACTGTTGCTAGATTTTTGGCATCTCCAAGGTTGTTCCTCATCCTCTTCTGAATTAGTCTGTGGTCAGCTAATCCTTATTTTATTAACTTATTATTTTCATCTACATCTTTCTTTAATTGTTTGTTTTGTTTACATGTTTCCAGACTCACAAAAAATATTTTGAGAAGTGAGATTTTCAAAATGATTTTCAAGACATGAAGTAAAAAGAGACAATCTAAACAAACTTAGTATATTTCTTTCAAGAAAAAAATTTACTCCTAGACTGCTGGAACATATCACTGATATATTAAAGTAATTAAGTGCTTATCATAATACATATATTTTCATTAAAGGAACTAATGTTAAGGTTCAAATCAAAGCAAATTAATACTGACAAAGAAAGAATAATTGGGGATGAAGGAAAAGAAATAGAAAACTAAAAATTATTAAATGAAAATATTAACTTTGGACAGACACTTACAAGTATATATTTAAAAATTTTTAACTTATACATGTCTTTTTTTGTTTTGTTTTTTCATCCTGTGGTACATGAAGGAAAGGACATTTAAGAACATGGATTACAAAGTCAGATGCAAACCAGGGCCAGGTAGATAACAAGTAAAGGAAGAGAACTGATGAACTTTGTCACGAGGAAAAGGTATTTCCTGTCCTAAGAATTGAAGTCACCAACTTCAGCTGACATCATGCAGAAATATTAGCCCACATTTACATGAGCTTCCAACTTATTAAGCAATTCCTATTTATAGAAGAACTCCCGCTACTTTTGATTTTGACAAATAATTCAAGAATTTTAAACAGTGTTTAAAAGCCAAACAAAACAGATAGTGGGCTATGTTTAGTTAGTGGCCTGTTATTTTTGCAGCCTCCCTTTCAGAATCTTCTGACTCCTGGACCGGTGCTTCTCACACATTAATGTCCACTGCGTATACTGTTAAAAGGGAGGTCTGATTAGGAGGATTGGTCTAAGGTCTGAGAGTCTCCATTTCTCATACGCTTCCAGGTGATGCTGACGGTGGTGGTCCACGGGCCACACGATGTCTAGTAGGGACCTTGTGCTGTAACGGATCTGATACTTCTTTCAACTCGAGTGTGGTGAACAGGCCTCATCTCACATGACAGTTCCCGTTGATTAGTTGGGGTTGCCTGGACTCGTAGTGTGTCTACTGTGGTCAAGGAAAAAGAAAGAGTGGTGGCATGTGTGTCTTATATTTAGCATCCCTTAGCTAGCCTGCCCCTCTTGTTTTACAAATGAAGAAATGGGGGTCAGAGAAATTAGATGATTCCCTCCGTCTTTTGTTCTGTGAGTAAGTCGTTATAGAACCAAAACTAGTGTTTGTGGAGACAGTATTCGTCTGCTGTGGCTGCTTTGCCAAAATACCACATGCTGGGTGGCTTAGACGACAGAAATTTATTTGCTCACGGTTCTGGAGGCTGGAAGTCCAAGATCGAGGTGCCAGAAAACTAGGTTTCATTCTGAGGTCTTTCTCCAAGGCTTGTAAATGACCACCACCTCTGTGTGTCCACCTGTGGCCTCCTCTGTGTGCACGAGATTGAGAGATCTCTAGTGTCTCTTTCTGTTCATATAAGAAACCAGTCCTATCTGGTTAGGGCTCACCGTTATGACCTTGTTTAGCTGTAATTACTTCCTTAAAGGTCCTGTCTCCAAATATAGTTACAGTAGGTTAGCGCTTCCACATATGAATATTTAGGGGACACAATTAAGTTCATTACAGAGACCATTTATCAATTTAGATTCATTTATACAACTATAATTAATCATTTTAACTATCGAATGATTTTATAATGTTCATAAAATTTTGTGAATGGTTGAAATCTACATAAATGAACATGTTTCCTTTCTTTTCTTTTTCAGTTGTTAGACTTATTGGGGTGACATCTGTCAGCAAGGATTACATAGGTTTCAGGCATACAATTCTACAGTGCATGGTCAGCTTGATGTATAATGAGTTCACCACCTAATGTGACTTCTCTTTCCATCACCTTACATTTAGCTCCCCCTCCCTCCTCTCCCACCCCCTCCCCCTTCTCCCATCCCCTCCCCACTTGTCCCCAAATAAACATGAAACTATTGCTTGGGTCCATGGGTTTTTTGTTTGTTCGTTTGTTTTTTCCTTGTTGCTTTCCATTTTAACATGTTTCCTTCCTTAATCATATGACTTTATCCATAAAGTTGAAGGCAGGAAAACATTTTTTAGACTTTTATTAAAATATAACTAACATACAGTGTTATATCAGCTTCAGGTATATACACAGTAGTTATTCAACATTTATATACCTAAAGAAACCACCACGACAAGTCCAGCAACCATCTGACATTGCACCACACTGTCACAATAGTATTGGGGGTATTGCCTACGCTGCACATTACATCCCCACGACTTACTTGTTTTACACTTGGAGATTTGAACCTCTTACTCTCCTTTCCCTTTCCCTCCCTTTTAAAAATTTTTCAATTATAGTTGACATTCAGCATTATTTTATATTAGGTTCAGGTGTATACCATAGTGGTTAGACATTTATATAATTTATAAGGTGATTCCCCCTACAAGTCTAGTACCCACCAGGCACCACACCTAGTTATTATCGTATTATTGACTATATTCCTTATACTTTACATCCCCATGACTCTTCTGTAACTACCAATTGGTACTGCTTAATCCCTTCCCCTTTTGCACCTTGCCCCCAACCCCCCTCCCATCTGACAGCTATCAGCTTCTTCCCTGACTGTTGAGTCAGTGTCTCTTTTTTTCTGTTTATGTATTTTGTTCTTTAGAATCTACATATAAGTGAGATTATATGGTATTTGTCTTTCACTGTCTGACTTATTTCACTTAGAGCAATACCCTCCAGGTCCAATCATGTCACAAATGTGAGATTTAGTTCTTTTTATGGACAAGTAATGGACACTTAGATGGCTTCCATATTATGGCAATTGTACATAGTGTTGCAGTGAACATAAAGGTGTGTGTATCTTTTTGAATTAGTGTTTTGGATTTCTTTGGATAAATACCCAGAAGTGGAATGAAAGCAGGAAAAGATTTAAAGCAATTTTTGGTATTACTCTAAAAGGTATACTAAATTCTAAGTTATGTGTCCATACGTTTTATTGGTGATACTCTTGTGAGAAAAATATATATTATAAATGAGAAAATCATCTGAAAATGTTAACAAATCTGTCATTCACACTTTTTCATAGCAGCCATTTCCAAGAGCTCAACACCGTGGTCCTTGGTAGCTGTAGACCACTCTGGTTGAAACCACATACTACATGATCCCAAATTTTCCTTTAAAGAATCTTTGTATCCTTAGCATAGCAAGGTGTAATTTGTTCTGTGGAATTGGTCAAGGTCAGTATTCTTCTTTGCCTCATGATTTATATGTACTCTGTGATGTATAAGCAGAACAATGAAGCTGGAGTAATAGCCTAAATTGTCATTCTAATTCATTATTGCTTTTTGGAGAAACCATATTTGCAGTCTTACACAAGCAAGGCCAGAAAATTAAAACTGTCAAGATTCGTAATATTATCATAGTCTATATTAAATGTGCCATAGTGATCATCGGAACCAATATTCTAATACCTGTTTAAATGTCATTTTTATTCTGCGAATAGTATGCAGATGATCTCTATGCAGTTTTTGCCAATCATATTTATATCTCTTAGGAGGCTTGGACCTTGAGATAGTGATACTCATCTTCTTTTCCTCACTGTCACTGAATGCTATATGACATATGTTTAGGACACTTCATTGGGTTGGAAGGGTCTGTGTGTGCCATGTGGTTAATTGCCATTGCTGATTTGGCTGATGTGATTGGGGAGGCTTTTAACTCGAAAACATACTTCCTGAAACCGAATAAAGACAATTTTTCTCAATATGTACTTAACAGTTATTTACGAGTTCTTATAAATCTGAACATAATTTTTGTTCTTTGTGTGCTAGTTAGCTTAAAAATATTCTCTTGATTTGTAAATGAAAAAATGTAAAGCATATATGTATATACAAGATAAGGATATCATTAAATCTGGAAGAAGATTTTATTGACTTATCAAAGACTATTTTTTATATTCACTTGTTCTTTATTTTTTTAACTCATAATTGTTTGTAGTGAAAGAAATGCTTTCATTAAAATAAAGTCTCAGGGCTATTTTTTTCCTGTACTTAGTTAATTCAGTTTGAATGATAACAGAATTTATAGTAGATTCTCAATATATTAAATGACATTTGGTTTATGGTCATTAATATTATTGTATTTTCTATAATTTCATTTTGGAATTGTTATGGTTTTCTTTTCATTATTATAATTTATTCACTTCATGCTTTTTCCCTAAGCTTATGATTTATTCCAAATAAGAATACATATTTTTCACAGCAGCCTTTAGAAAAATCAGAGTTTACAAGGTAATTTGGACATTTCATTATTATATAAGCTTATATATTTTGGAAAACTCTAGTTTGGCTGATTTAGTTACATGTCTTTCCAAACCTTATTTTGCTTTTATTTTAAAGAATGGTTTTAGTTAGGTTTTCAAGGTAACAGAAAATCTAACTGCTAACTACTGGTTCAAAAATTAAACGAGCATACATGTTTTATTTTCTTTCTTTTGGTTTTGATTAAAGGATTTTCATGATTTTATAAAATATGTGACTTATTTAAATTTGCAGCACAAACTGTAATCATTCATAGTTAGCAGTCTGTTACACACACACACACACACACACACACACACACACACTAATCTGTTACAGCCTCCTAATTCAGATGACTGCCCTCCCTGTGTCCCACTGAAATAAGGGACCCTGAATGGATAGTGTACTGGCATGAACAGAATGCAAGTCAGTCTAAAGAGCCAGAATAGTGTGTTTAGGGATGAGGGAGAATGGAATTTATTTAGAGTCTGCTCACAGCTTAATCTGCCACCACAAGTGTCAGTGGCCTTGGCTCTCATTACTAGTTTCTTTTGATGAGCCACAAAACTTTTTTGCCCTCTCCTGAATAGTAAAGGTATAATTTGCCATAATAATCAAAACTTTGCATCATTATGGTTGCAGCTGATTCAGCTTTTTTTGTGATACATTTTAAAGGGGAAATAATAAGTATAAGCCTTATGGGAGAGCTTACATTGTTTGTCAGCCCTTTTATTCCCTTTCTTTGGTGTTTTGTTTTGCATGTAAAGCCTGCCCACTTCCATTATCCTGGCTTCCCTACTCTGCAAATTGCTGACTGAGAATTCTTTATTAGCAGTAGTAGGAGTCAAGGGGCTTGAGACAGAAATTCATTTTTTTTTAAAGAAAAAAAATTCAGGTTCTAATTGGGCACAAGACAACTTGGAAAAGCAGAGCATGCACTGTGTAAAATTTCTGGCAATACATGCTCTGAATCACTTCCCGAGTAGTCTCCCATCTCCCTTTCCTCCCAACTCCCTAAACAATCAACTAGCTGTATGCTAGGTTGATTCAAAAGAATGGCTAATTGCAGAAGGAATTAGAACTACTCAAGGAAGCCACAGTAAGAAGTTTTAGCTCAATACTGAGATACGCAATATTCCACAATCGAAGTAAATTTTTACTGTGTATAGATTCCTTAATAAACTGTCCAGCTTCTTAAAGAATTGTGAAATCATGCCATTCCACAGTGCTCCCTGGATGGTTTTCATGATTTCTCTTGCAACATTCAACATGTTAGCATCCGAAAGCAGTATTATTCCTACCTTTCATCCTCTTCCTATTACTCGTTTGGTATCTGTGAGTCATAGTTCAAATCATTGTGGAAATCGGGGGCAATAATGAATTGGTAATTCTTGAAAATTTTGAAAATTTATATGTAGGATGAAGCTATGTATAAAGGCTGGTTTAGCAGTAATGTTACTTAATAATAGGTTGAAAAGAAAATCAAATGTAAATATCAACAGCTGTGCTTTTACAGCATTCGATTTGAGAGATTAAATATTTATTTTTTAAGTCCTGATAGTTTGTGTCTGTGTTTACTTGGTACCTCCATAATTATTTAAACATGAAAATATCAATTATTCTGCAGATAAATGGGTTATATTATTTCATTGAATTTATTGTTTTAGTCAAGTAGACAAAGCTTAACATTTTTATTTGTTCCATTGTGTTGTGAAATGCAACCAAATTATATTCCAGTGTAAATTTGTATATAAATTGAATTATCTAACAAATTTTTATATAACTTTTCCAAATAAATATGTAAATTTTAAAAAAGAAAACAATAAATGCAGGTACCTTAGATGTATATGTTGTCAAATGTAAATTGTTTTATTTTTTTATTTGAATAGTTAGCTTTGGTTGATTATTATCTAAATATATCATTAGATTTTAATTTGTTTCAGGATAAATGTGAATATTAAATTTTGAAATATAATTCAGTGAAATAGTGATTATATTCGCATGTTCTATTATTTTTACCCATAATATATATTTTACTTTTTAATGAAGACTATACAATATATTCCTGTTGTCAGTGATAATGAGGGGAATGAATATCAGTGGTCTGCTTATTTTCATATTATAACTTTAGTTATACGTAATGATCTTTAATGTCTTAACAAGACATGAAAATAAATTATGTATTTTGCCAAAAATGTCTGCATGTGCTATTTCACCACAATTATAAACATCATATACCTTTAAAAGCTATATTATCCAATGACATATAAGATATAAAATATTGTATAATATCACATTGCATAAATATGAACCTAGTATTATAATTATTATTGGATATCTATAAACACTGTTAAATTCAATATCTGCTATTAGTCATATTTTTAACCAATGTATATACTAGAGATACTTTTTCATATTTTAAATTCATGTGTTTATAGGCAGGTGATGTATTTTATTTTTTGTTATCATGGCCCAAGTGGGGAAAAAAATACATTGAGCTACAAATGGTATCTAGCAATTGTGTATCATATATCAAATTTAACTGTTTTATTAGACTTGATAAATTTTAGCTCTTTTAAAAAGTGTAACTTTGCTTATGAAAGATTAGGCAACCATTTGCAAATGTGTTTTAAGTTATATTCTTGTTATTCAGGTAAAAATTGCAAGACTTTGTTCAACATTTCTATTGAATTATTTTCATATTCATAAACATTGTGTTGGCAACAACTGCATATCTTGGTAAAAATGAAGTTTTCTAGTTAGAAAATATGAGCCATTTTTAAATTTAAGAAGATACAGCATTCTTTGGGCATTGCAACTCAGCATCTGTGAGTATATTTGGTATTAGTGTCAGGAGAAAAAAGAAATCATGTTAAATAATTAAGTGACAGTTCTATTTTAGAGAAAAGGTTTGGAATAAATTTTTATCACATCAAAATGAACTTGTGGTTGCTAAGAAAAAATGATATGTGGGTATATATCTAAAATATAAGTCACCTTGTCAATGATGTAAAAGCATATACTATACTATAAGCCTTATTAGTCTTTTTCTTTAAAATTAGCTGCTGATTTGTCTGTTCCTTTAGTTAACCTATTTCTATTTTATTTCAAGTTATTAAGCCTTTATTTAGCATATTGTTAGAAGTATTCAGTTAAATGTTTGAAAGTCATGACTTTGCCAGATTTCACCAGTAAAGAAAACCAAAATGGTGGTTATTGATCTCAAAACTTTATAATAACAGAGCAGAAAAATATTTATAACTTGAAATGAGGTATTTATTATGTCTCTTTGAAATGATTAATTAGTCTCAGAAATTTTTATAACCTAGAAAAAACTTCCTTCTTGGAACTATTTCAAAAAGTGTGTGTGTGTGTGTGTGTGTGTGTGTGTGTGTGTATGTGTGTGTGTGTGTGTGTGTGTGTGTGTGTGTATATGTATGTATATACAAAATATATGCTTTATATGGCTACAATTTATTATACATACTTTTTATATCAAAATGTTTATATTTAAAATATACATTTATATATAAAATGTTGACATACCTAAAGATGGCAACACATAGGTAATCAATTTAATGGTCCAAAGGTATATGCCTGAGCAATGAATTTTACTAATACTATAATCCAAATTTAATTTTGTATAACCTTTTATTAGTATATCTGGAAAAAAAATACACTCTAGCTCCATTTTTTTGTAATTCAGGCCCCAGAGGCAGCATGATTTAAATCGATCTCTTTGTTTTCCTGCTTCAATATTTAGGGTTAGAAGGGCTGGTTATCGTGTTCTACTCTTCTTCCCACAGTTCCAGTTCTCCGTATGTTTTATACTTCTGCTGTTTTTCATACTATTAAATGATAACATAATGAACATGTACCACATATTGCCATATAGATATTATTATTCCTTTATCATGGATGAACCAATTGAGGATCATAGAGGTTAAATAATTTGCCAAAGGCAATGTATCTAGCAATTGCTAGAAATAGATTTTGAATTAGTGGCCATGAAGCTACAAACCCCTTGCCCTAATTGTTATTCTACATTGATAAACAAAAGCTTTCTTCTAACCACTCTCATGCACTGGAATTTTGTTTTCTACTGTAGAAAGTCTGGCCCAAATTACTGTATATTTAATATGAGTGCCATTAAAAAAGTTAATTTGTAATAACATTCTTCAGTGAAATGTACTTTTGAAGGTCAAATTTACACAGTTATAATAGCATTTTCTTTATATAGAGTCCATGTTCAAAATATCTCTTTTTTATGCCAACTTCAGCAAAAGCTACTTTCTCTCAGTGTTTGCCTTCAGAAATATATCAGTGTTTAATCAGTCTGAAATATTACCTAGTTTATTTTACTAGTGGTGTGTAGATAAGAGGTGCATATGATTTGACCCAAATAATATAGAATCTTCCTAAAGACCTAAAATCAAGATAATTAAGGTTTTACTCATATGAAACACATTGAAATTTTATTACACAAAATTGGTTTATACTGAAATGTTTTTATAGTAAGAAAAATTTTTTTATAAATTTTAAGGATGGTCTTGGGATAATTCAGAGACCACACATTTGTAAAGCATGACAGTTTGAAACAACCAACCAAACAAACAAATTTAGCCCTTTCTGTGACTTTATTCCTTCTATTAACTTTTATTTCCTTGAAGTTGAACTTCCTCATTTAGAATCCATATTGACTTGGCCATGATTTAAGAGGTAAACTAAAAATTTCCTCTGAAAAACATCTGTTAACAAAATTAGGCTGTATCAGATGTGACAACAGCGAAGTTTGAACTTCAACAGCTAAATGAGACATACGAGTTTCAACACAACTAATTCACAAGCTATTAGTTAAGTAGGCCTCAATGTATACCACCAAATTATTCATCGAAAATGAAAAATGATGATTTGTATGCTATTAGACACATACCGATAGGGCAGCATTACAGGTTAATAAGCTTCTGTAGATTTATCAAGATGTAAAACATTTAGTATCGTGCTTACTGCATGTAGTAATTACTCTACAAATGTTAGTTAAATGTTTCTCTCTAAGAAAATCCAGAAATGTTGAAAGTGATCACACTTTTTATGGTGGAAAAGGATAGTCTTACCTTCCTTAAAATCCCACTAAATATCCAAACAACCATCATTAATAAAAATAGACAGTTTCTACTAGGTTCAGTCATTTAGCAACACTAACTGACGAGCCCACTGTACTAGATATTAGAACAGACGTTACTATGATAGAAAGTTTCTAAAGGAGTTCTCAGGGAGAAAAGAAGGTATTGCTGCTAATTGCATGGAGGAAAGGAGAAGAGAGCTGGTTTGTAAAGGAAGTCAGAAATGAAACTGGGTGTTTCCAGGAAAGATGAACTTGTATAGGTGAGGGCTGGGGGATGGGCATCCAATCAGAATAAATTGCGTTTGTCAAGGCCAGGGTATGGGCAAGGGCAGGAGTGCCTGACACCAAAAAGTGTTGTTTTCCTAGCCACAGTGGCAGAAGGGCCGAGAGACAGTGGAAGTTAGCTCTGGAAAGGTATTTTGAAGATGTTGGAAGCCTCTGAAGTGCTCTGATTGTGAAACTGTAACTATTACATTTAAAGACTAGGAGGTCATTGTAGATGCCTTCATTTTGAAGTGATAGAAAGGTTCTTTGTTAGGGACAGTGAGGTGTCAGTTTTCCATAAATAGATCCCTAGACAAACACAGTACTGATATGGAAGAAGAACATCGGTTTACTTCTAGTGTTGTGATAAAATAAGGTTATGTGATACTCTCTGGCTCTGATCAATGTATTTAGATACAAAGGTGCCAATTCTTCTTGAGACAAAAGTTACATCTTTGACTTCAGCAGAAACTTTGTATATCCCTGCGGGCACATATTGGAAACCAAAATGACAATGGCATTCTCTTTTGAAGGAAAAAAAAAAAAGAATGAAAAGTAGAACACCCTTTGTTTCTGCAGCAAATGTAATTTCTTTAAATCTTTTTTTTTTTTTCCGGTTAGCGTTAGTTTTCTTACCTTTAAGAAAGCACAGAAAATCTTCACAATAGAATATTGGGTTCTGTTTCCTTTGATGTAGTAATGCATATACAATATTGCACTAATGATTAACTGTTGTGCCCCTGAGCCTTCCCCAGACAAAACCTCCTTTCAGCAGATTCCTTATCTGCTATCAGGGGAGTGTTTACAGCAGCTAAAACTCTTAAGCGCCTTGTCTCTGAGACTGATGGGGATAATTAAGCCAGTGTTTGCCAGCCCTCTGCTCTTCTTTGTGAGGTGGGAAACTAGGGAGAAAAGGATGCATTAGCCAAAAAGCAAAACCCTGAAAATTCATGTGCAGCGATTTGGTATAGATTTTATTGGTTGACTTTTCTCTAAGTCTTCCACTTTGTTTCTGATCCATTCATATTCGAACCATCAGGTGGAATATGAAAGTGCTCTTTTTAATACAGATTATGTAATTTTCTATAGATGAGAAAATAATAGGTATTACATATATGTATTGAAAAGCAAAACAACTATGTGTGTGTGTGTGTGTGTGTGTGTGTATGTGTGTGTATATTCCAAGATTTAATAAGAATTAAATATTTCTCATTAGCTGCCACACATATCAAATTTAGAACTTGTTTAATACGTGCAGTGGTATTAGTAAGGTAGAATATAGTATCAGAGTTAAAACTTAAAAATGGTCTTGTTCAGGATTTTGTTGTTTTTGGAAGCATAGTTATTGTGAAATTGTGTGGCAAAATATGATGTTGGACTGGTTTATTTTTCCACCATCTTCTGGGTCTTCAGAGGAAGAATTCTCATAAGCAATATTAAATAGTTTGTGCTAGGATGGAGCTGAAATAGAATAGTTTATACCAATTGCTATGCCCCAAATTAGGATATACTATTTTAACTTAATCTATATTTAGTGCCAAGTTTTTTTCTCATTTCTCATGCATTGTAAACATAGGTTGGCCCCAAGCTTCCATAATTGAAATGAAAATCTGAATTTAATGTTTGATGTTGAGTTATTACTATTATTAAAGTATAATTTTTCTGCTCTTTAATTCAGTCTTAATAAATTCTCAATAATTGCAACATTTAGCTTCTTTGATCTTTAGTCCAGCTAAAGACTAAGATATGCTACCAGGAAAAATGACTTTTAATTTAGGCAAGATAATTATATGTAAATATATATATTAAAAATTCCAGTAATAAAAAAATCTTAAAGACCAAGAAGTTCTAATCGAAAACCTAGATTTTAATTAGCTAAGATACTGCATAAATAATACAATCAAGGGAAAGAAATTTGTCCCCATACAAACATTTATAACCGTCCACTATTTGAATGGTATACTTTTCGCACAAATTATTTTTCTGTTGTACAAGAGCAATTTATTTGTCCATATTTTAGGAGCAAAACTAGAATATTGTCAGACTCAAGCTATGGAGTAACTGTGTTATTAAACTACAAACACCGTTTCCTGGCTACTGAAATGTAGAATGTATAACAGAAGAAATACTCTTAAGATAAAATATTTAAGCATATGAAATAGTTAAAAATAACTATAATATCATATGAATAGCACAGGTCACAGAAGGATTTTATGAATTCCCCTGTTGGAAATATCAGAATAGTCCTTGGTGTTTTCATAATTGTATTCATTTGTAGGAAGCTAAGATTCTACTCTTTTAGAAATGGAAATATAAATAATAGTTATTACATTTAAATATTATTAGTGTCCAGTAAATTTGTTTGCAAAACTTGAAAACATCCATGGGAAGCATTTAGAAATGCTCTAAAAAGCATGACCTGACCTAGAAAATGTACTTGGACAAATAGGATAGGAGCCCGTACACTGTGTTCACGAGTAAGCTAATGGAGACTCTGGATGAGGACAGTGGACATCCAATGAATCTATCACCATGAAATCCATCATTGTTTGTCCATTCTGTGAACCCTCAGTGCTGAGAAAGGATGCCCTGCCCCCCGGCGTGCTTACGTGCTGTCGTGTGGCAGTGTGGTGTGGGAACCGAGTGACCGCAGGCCTGAACGATGTCGGGTCTCCCGCGCAGGCCGGCCGCACCCTGCACCTTCGGTGGCTGCGTGTGTGCACTGTGCCAGGCTGCTCGGGGGAAGCGCTGATGGGCTGACGAGACCACGTTCAGTTTCGGGGCTTTGCTCTGGGCAAGTGTCTGTTTCCCTGAGATGAAGATGGGAAAATGAAAAGGTGGAGCATTTCAAACTATTAAGGTTGACTAAACAAAGCTCTAAACAGATTTAGTATAAATTTCTGCTAAATTAGCTTTTGCCTGTTCTTCACATCTTATCTGTTCCAAGATAATATATTTTAAGAACTTTTTGCAACTGCTTATACATGGTCTCTGTTCTTAAATCACACTCTCATAGCATTTCGGCTTCACAGATAGATGGATAAATACCTCCTTTGTTTGATAAACTGCTCTTATTAATTTTTCTTAATGGGAAACACCATCAAAGGAAAGTTTGTAATTTATCATAACAAAGAGGTAACCATGTAATATTTAAAGAAAATGAATCTTGGTATTTGAACATTTACTATGGAAATGAATTGATATTAGCGAGGATCTGTGTTGTAAACAATGGGGACATGAAAGGAAAAGAAAAAGCTTAGAGACAAATTATCTTCCAGGATACCAAATGTCTCCATGTAAATTTTGAAAGATAAGACACTGAAATAGCCCATTATGTATCATATTTATGGAACATTTTATTTATGTATATTTAAATTCAAATTATTTTAAAATGAAATTTTTCTTAAGCCGCCAAATGCCTTTAAAATGACAGTATTAGAACAAAACGTGCTCATGTTTGATTCATAAGACCTAAAATCTAACAACGTATCTTCATCAATAAGGCGTTTCTACGAACACGTGGCAAAAAGAGCAAAACCAAGTAATATGTTTTCATTTTATTTCCACATAGAAAATAGTATTACAGGTAATGTTCAAGTAATTTGCCTCCCCATGAGCACTGATCCTACTAAGATAAAAGTTGGTGAGATCAAATTATCATACAAAGGATGCTTCCTGTGTGCGTCTGTCTGTCCATCTGAAAAGCAGGAGTGCTCTGAGATTATGATTTAAACACAGAGAAGGTGTAGAGGCAGATGTAAAAAGAGGTGGTTAAAAATATTTTAACTTGTTATAGACAAGCATGGAAAAATGGCAAAAAGCAAGGCTTTTCGTTCTTTTAAATCAATTATTTATGGTTACTTTAAAAATAAATTTGCTATTGGGATAAGGAGACATAGCTACAAGAAACAAATTATGCCATCAGTACAGCTTCCAGTTTTGTTTCGTTTTGTTGACAACACTTTATTTTCTGTAAACCAAAGTGAGCAAAAATAATGTTTAGGATGGGGCATCTGGGACAGACCAACTGGCCCTACCCGTGGCCGATGGAAGGATGGAAGTGTGTATAACCTGATTAATGCAGTCTTGTTTTTCCTGTGGAAACGTGTGCAATTTGTGTAGTGGTGTGGGGGTCAGTACGGCAGAATGGTTGCCCGGCCCCATCGAAGTACTCGCTGAAACAGTCTGCAATAAGCAGTTCGGAGCAGTAACTGTTATTTAAAGGTACTGGGCTTGTTAACAGAATCAGCTTTTAACAGAAAAGGTCAAATTGCTTTTATGTTCAAAGTTGAATATAATTGTAAGGATAAACAATAATTGTTTCTTTCACCTTAGGGAGTTTATTTGAAACATATTACCGTTCATAAAGAGGAATTGACATCATTTTATTTGGTGCTTTTCCCTTAACCCCGGGGGACTGAAATGTCCATTACAAATTTCCCTGTAGTTGACGTGATTAACTCCTCACGAAATGTCTGAGGCTGAGGTGGGGGCAGGTGATGTCTGTGTCAGTTGGCAATGTTCTCACCATATATGTGTGTGTGTGTGTGTGTGTGTGTGTGTGTGTGTATATATATATATATATATATATATATATATATATATATATATAATGTTTTCACTTCTTGCACTATCTCTAGCCCCATAGTGATTAATATAACATAGACCCTTTAAAACCTAGGTTTTATTTAAACGCTGTAATTAACTCCATACTGACAAGAAGACTGTGAGTATATTACAATGATAGGCAAGATTTTAAAATGTCTTTTATTGAGAAGCTGGGAAAAATGGGCTCACCATTATGAGAATAACTAGTAGCATTGCAATTCCTTAAAGCTCTAATATGCTGATTTCTTACCTCTCTGATTTTTTTCCACAGCTGATAAACTAAAGTTTGACAAATGCCACTCAGCTTTTATTGACTGTATTTAAGGACTTTAGTATGTTTGTAGATCAGGGCTCTTTTTCTTTCCAAAGGAAGCAAACTTTATAGTTAACTACAGACCATTTTGTGCTAGCCCTGGAGAAGCCCATTTTAAAGTTTAATGCTAATATTAATAGTTTGCTTAGGATCATGTAGTAGAGAATCCTAGGATCCATAAAACAAGCTCTTACCATTTTTCAGAGTTTTATGAATGATGTAGTAGTCTTGTCCATAAAATACAAGAATATCTGAGCTGACACGTAGTAAAATGATACACAAAGTATAGAATGCAACATAACATATGAAGTGAAATATGATAAATGATTGAACTTGAACATATAGCTTGTATTATTAAAATATTGACTAGTTACTTTTTACTGTATAATTAGGTCAGACAATTTTAGTAGACAAAATCTTAAGATACACAATTTAAATTAAATAATCCAAGTCTTATCTTCTCTATTAGACTATTCTTTGAGAAAGATTTCTGCCTTATTCAATTTTAGAGCACTCATGAGCCTAGCACAAGTCTTTGCATTCAATATATTGTTAATAAGCACTTCGTGAAAACAAAACAAAACAAAGGAAAAGGAAAGAAAACTAGCTCATATATAAGCATTCCTAAGCCCAACTCCAATTAGTAAAAGCCACTTGGAAGTATCAAGTGATTGACGCCTACTTTCTTTTTCCAATTACCTTCTCTTGCTTCTCTTTCTGCAAATGCAAGTTCCCATGAAAGAGGCTCGCAGACCCAGAAATACCCACATAAAGGCTGTTCTTGTTTTCAGGAACAATTGCCTACCTCGCTGTCTGTAAACAGAATTTGTGAGGCAGGTCTAAAGTTAAAAGATTTTCTCCTTGTGAAATCACTGGTGTAAAAATGAGACCCTCAGGAATACCCAAGTTGTATTCCAATGCATGTATGTATATGTATATACGTATGTATAATTTTCATGTTTGTGTGTGTGTGTGTGTGTGTGTGTGTGTGTGTGTGTGAGCGTGTCACTGTGGGCTTTATGTGCACACTTTTGCATTACATGTAAATATGCTCCTGAGATTATTTGTTGGAACACCTCGATCTGATCTGGAAGCTTATTTACTTCTCTCCTGTGGGCTCTCCTCACGCTCAGGTGCAGGTCTCCTTTACCTAGGACTTATTAAAATTGCAAAGCACCTCAGGAATCTCTGGGCTCTTCACTTTTCAAATATATCACATTGACCTAGATTTACACTGGCTGCTGTTTTCTAACTGTAGAGGGTTACCTACATGAAGCTGCTGAGGGATGACTGTTTTAAGCCTCATTCATATAATTATAGTCAGTCATCTGCAGGTGGAAAAAAGACTACTTACAAAGATCTCTGCAAAATAGATAGATAGATTGATAGATAGATAGCCTTCATTGGTCAGGACAAGCCACATAATAGATAAATCGTGGAGTGAAGGAGCTGCACTAGTTCATAACTGACCTGGCCTGGAAGTTACAACACACACGGGTCTGGCAGAAGTAACGCCCTTTTAAAAAGTGGTTAAAATACTGTTAGGTTCCACAGTGACATGCTTATGACTTCGTAATAAAAGATGTGGTATCGATTACCTGTTCATAACAAAGGGGCGTTACTTCTGCAGGACCCTGTACTCACGCTCGGCCCACCGGCCAGGAGCGTTTATTGACTCTGTCCCAGAAGCCTTATGATCTGGTTCTTACTCAACTCTCAGCCTCGTGTTTCAAGATTTCTGTCCCCCCCAACCCCCCTCTTGTACACATGGGGCCAATAAATATATTTAAGTGTCGATTTCTTCCCTGTTTTTCCAATCTCTGGCCTCACTCCCTTCTACAGAGCAGTTTCGGACGTCCTGCAGAGATTTTTAGAGAGAAAATTTCTGAGCATAGAGAGGACAGTACTACCAGCAAAATATCAGTATCGATTGTCTAGAAAATAATCCCTAATAATTTGTATCAACCCCGCATTGTTTTTCTTAGTAGGCCACAGACCTAACATTTAGGGTCAGGCGTGCTTTGCCGGAGAATTGGAAGACGACAGAAAGACGGGTCTGACTTTTGCATTTGGCACAGAACAACATTAAATTAGATTTGTGAAATCGGAGCAGGGACACTCCCTCTATGCCGGGCAACTCACCGTAGTAGTAGCATTTTAAACACGCCTTTTGTTAATGAAGTATTGTTTTGCTTTCACTTTGTGGTTTAGAGTAATTTGATTTGCCACACAAAAAAGGTGGTGCTACGATACAAGTGAGTATCAATTTATTTCATTAAATTCTTTTTATTCTTATAGTACATGAACGCCTTTATATATTTCATTTCATGTATGTAAGAGAGTGACACATTTTTCTTTATGATGTTTTCATTTGGTATTTCAACAAAAAACAAAGCTTGACCAATATTTTCTTATAAATTATTTGTTTTTTCCACCTAGGAGAATCTGTGGTCTATTGGTCAAGATTTTTATCTCAATTTCTGTTTTCATAATTAATATATCTTATCATTATTTTATAAAGTACTTTATAAAGTTTGAAAGATGATATTGTCCTGATCTAGTCAAGTGAAGATCATTTGCTATTGTATAATTTTAGCAGTGTGATTATCTCTAGTCCTGTAATCCATGGCAGTCAAGATATTCATACATGCTCTGATGATATGTTTATTTATTGGAACAAATGGGAAAAATAAGGAATATGAACATTTTATTGCAATAGTTACTGTGTCTACTGAACACGTGACATGGTTGGTATGACGGAGGAACTAAATTTTTAATTTTATCCATTTTAATTCATCAAGATTTAAAGAGTCCCATGTGACTAGTGGCAAAAAATTTGGTCTCAGCACTGCTCCAAAACCTTGTGGGGAATAATTAACCCAAGTTTCATATTATTAAACAAAAGAATCATGTCACCATCTCTGGAAGACATACTATTTGGAACAGCTAAGAAATTCACTCTCTAATCATGCATTTCCACCATATTAGTTTGCTAAGAGTGCCATGACAAAACATCAGGAACCAGGTGGTTTAAACAATAGACATTTATTTTCTCAGTTCTGGAGTCTTGAAGTCCATGATCAAGGCATGAGGACAGTTGGTGTTTCCTGAGGCCTCTCTCTTTGGCTTGCAGATTGCCACATCCTGTCTTTGCTCTCACATGGCCTTTCCTCAGTGCCCCTGTATCCCTGGTGTCCCATTTTGCATCCAAAATATCTCTTCTTATAAGGATACCAGTCCTATTGGATTAGGGCCCAGCCCTCTTGGCCTCATTGTAACATAAATACTACTTGAAAGGCCCTATCTCCAAACACAACTGCATTCTGTGAAGTGCTCTGAGGAGTAGGGCTTCAGCATACAATGCCTTCTCATACAATGCCTTCTCCACCTGACATCTACTGTCTCCCCGGAGATAGGTATCCAACACATTTCTGTGTTGGCCTTCTTGCTTTTTATTTTAAACTGGAATCATGTTTGTATTTGTTAGAACAATATAAATGCAGATTTTTAAATTCAGCCCTATTGCAAGTGGTGGCAATTGTGTTTTTAATAACTTTTATATTCTTTATTTTGACTTTGTCATTTCGTTTATGAGTTGTTTAATATGCTTTATTATAATATATTTTGTCTTGGAAACTTGTATCTTTCTAAGAATGGTCTAAAATTTTACAAACTAATGTAATAGGTACATATTTGTGTTTTACTCATTATAGACCTCGCATGACAGATTTGAACTATTCAATACCTCTTCAGAATGTTCTAATATTACCAGGCGAAATAGCTGATTTGAAGAAAATACAGTTTTGTTTCTTTATTTTATTGCTTTTTGAAACAGACCCTATCTTTAAGTAAATCAAGTTTTTAAATTAAGTTTTCATGCAGAACTTTCTAGAATATATTTGCCATGTCTTTTCTCTTTAGGCTAAACAAGCAAAATATTTGCCTATTTCATTAGAATTTACCTTACATAATACTTATTTTTTAGTAAATATAGAAACTCTTAGTTTTATTTATTTGGACAAGAATAGTTTTGACAAAGGTCGTAGCCTAAATATTTAAAGCAGCGATTCTCAACCTGTGGGTCGCGACCCCTTGGAACTGTGTTAAAGGGTTGTGGCATTAGGAAGGTTGAGAACCACTGATAAAGAAAAGGTTATGTTCATAGCTAGGAAAATTTATATTAAATAATACCACATGAGGAATATATAATAAAAGATTAACCACAAAAATAAGAGCATATTAGAAGTGTGTTAATTTGCTTTGATTAAATTTCAGCACTCGTTGTTGTAATGCTTTACACTAATAACTTGAAAGCTTTTTGTGTTTGAAAACTCTACTTCTATATATGGCCTCCCCCCCAAAAAATAGAAAAAAGAAAAAAAGAAAAATGAGGTTAAGTTTTAATGATTGATTCCCTGGTGGTGTAGTGGCTTAAGGCTTCGGCGCTGGCACTGTCAGCACTGCGGCCTGGGTTCGATTCCCAGCCAGGGAGCTACCCACATACCAAAAAGCAAAAAAAAAAATAGGTTCTACTTTTTCAAAAACCTCTTTTATTGTTAAGATAGCAAGAAATATATGTACTTTTCTGTATTTTTTCTATTTCACTTGTCCTTAGGAACAGATCTTAAGGTAATCTGTGATAAGTATTAATGATTGCCTTTTTGTGATGTGTGTGTGTTTTCTTTAAATGTGTTCTTTTTAAAATTTTTATTATATTTATTGGGGTGACACTGGTATGCAAAATGATACAGGTCCCAGGTGTGCAGTTCTATAATACATCATCTGTGTGCTGCATTGTGCGCTCACTGCCTGGAGCCTGTTCTCCTTCCACCACCGTGGGTTTGACCCCTTTACCCTCTACCCTTCCCACCTCTGGTGTCTATTAAACTGTTGTCTCTGTCAATGAGTTTTTGTTTGTTTGTTTGTGGCTTTCAGTTTTATATTCCACATAGGAGTGAAGTTATATGGTTCTTGACTTTTTCTGTCTGACTCATTTCGTTTAGCATGATAATTTCAAGATCCATCCATGTAGTTACAAATGGCAGTATTTCATCTTTTCTTAGGGCCAAGTAATATTTCATTGTGTATATGTACCACGTCTTCTTTATTTGATCATTTATCAAGGGACACTTTGGTTGTTTCCGTGTCTTGGGCACCGTGAGTAATGATGCAATGGACATAGTAGTACATAAATTTACAGATAAATGTTTTTAGAATTTTGGAGTAGATACCCAGAAGAGAGATTACTGGATCATATCGTAATTCCTTACTTAATTCAAAAACTTAATTCTTAAGTTTTTGAAGAACTTCCATACTGTTTTCCATAGTGGCTGTACCAGTTTGCATTCCCACCAGCAGTCTCCACAACCTGTCCAACACTTGTTATTACTTGTCTTATTGACGATAGCAATTCTAACAACAAGTTCTTTGAAAAAAAAAACCAAAAACAATTGCCTTTAAAAAAATCTGTTTCCCTTTGCTAACAAAACCCTCATTTTGCTGGAGTTGCTCTCCCAGTGTTCTTGAGAAGACTTTCTGTCCTAGTAAGGATAACCATATGGCATAATTTTGGCCAAGAAAGTTTATATATATATTTTAGAGGTGAAATCAAGAAGTAGTTTATTGAAAGGAAAACAAGATGAAAGAGATAGTTTATTAAAGAGAAAGTACACTCGAAGGAGGTAGGAATGGGCCTGAGCAGGAGAGGCTCAAGGGCCTTTGTTGGGGGTTTTATAGGGAAGTGTTTGCTTCATTAAGGAATAGCTTTAACTTCTACTCCCTTTTGTGCTGAATGTAGAAGTGAGGTAGAGCAGCTATTTTGCATGGTGAAATCTGTAAGGTCAAAACTCGTAACCTATAAATTCTACAAGGATGATAGAAGAAAAATACTAAGAGTCTGCTTTCCTTTTCGTCATCATGTAGCACTCAAACTACTGCTAGCAAGTGTGCGCCCCTGGACTCTATACTATGACAAAAAAAGGAACTCTGGTTTGAATCTCTCTTCGTCACCTTTTCTGTTACTTATAGCCACATGCATTTTTAACTGTTAGCGATTATATACAATCTAGAACAATTGTTAGTCAATACATTTTTTTGCGACATGGAAATGTTCAATATCTGCACTGTCTAATGTGGAGACACTAGTCACATGGGGCTGTTGAACAATTTAAATGTGGCTACTGTGACTGGGAAACTGAAATCTTAATTTAATTTTATTTTAATGAAGAAATTCAATATTAAATAGCCACAAGTGACTATTTGCTAACTGTTGGACAGTGCAGGTCTAACACTTACAGAGAATGTAATTAACTCAATCTTTTCTGTTATAAAAATTCCAAATTAATGTCCCCAACCTCTGAAGACATTTCATGAAATATTACCTCATGGTACTTATATATAATTGTGTCAGTGCCTTTGAAACTCATTATGTCCTCTTCTGATACATTCTGCGTAATCATCTCTTGTTTGTGAAGCCACAGGCCCATAAATAGGATCACACATATTTCTGGCCTTTTTCATCAACTCTCCAGTCCTTTAATGTGAATTTAGCAGAGTTTTGGTTAAAAACGTCTCCAAATATTCAAGTTATAGTCTCTGTTTCTTTGCCTAACACTTAGATTACAATTATGGAAGCTTATTTGCTAGTTATTAATGTTATTATGAATGGATTTTGAATCAGTTTTCAGAATCAATTTTTGCTCTGAAGAGGCAAGAACTTAATATTGATGGTCGAACTGGCCGACTGTGCACACTGAAGAAAAACACGAACTCACACTATTCCAGTGGGCTCACGCGGTACACAGCCCTAGGCTTTAAAGTATCTCCAGCCAAGTCTGTCCATTGGGTTTTAGGTTTACTTTCTTCTCTTTTCACATTGTTATTTTTAGGAACAGCTTATAGTCTGTAACACATACTCTCTTTTTTTGTTAGAATGTGAAGATGTATTAAAACAATAGTCTTTTGAGATACCCAGGCGCAGTCCTCATGGCTTATTAGTGCACAAGAACACGTGACTCCTTTCTTTTCTTCCCGGTCTTCTGTAAGTCAGTGTGTGTGTTTAATTTCATTTTTCCATTTCTATAACGATTTAGAAGAACCTTTCTAACTAATGGAACGTGATAATGTTTGAGGTATGTAGCTACACTTTGCAGCTGTAGTATGTAAGACTGTCTGGTTCTTTATGCAGGTGCCTTTCCAAAACAAGTGAAACTTTCTTCACTATGTGCCTCTCGGTGTTACAAAGATAGAGATTTGATGGTGAAACACCCAAGTGTTTCACTTCAAGGTAGGAAGGAGTTCAGTTTCAATGACAGGATTTCACCATTTCTTTCCTTTCCTATGACCTTTGTAGATGAGAGTCCTCTGATTGTGAAATAATTATTTCATTTTACTGATAAGTTCTGAACTGGTTCTTGATGCTGAGGTTTGTAGTTTAATTGGTTTATAAGGGATTGATGAAATACCATACCATCCAGAACTATATAATACTGGGACACTCTGAATGGGGATTGGAGGCCATAATGCTTGAAGCTAGAGGGATGGACTCGAAATCCTTTTAAACAGTATTTTAAAATATTGTATTATAAAATGCTTTTCTCAAACTTGCCCTTCAAATGACCACTAAGACATTTAAATTTTGTATTATGAATTGCTTAAATTTTTAAAATTAATAAATTAATAGTCCTTTCTTCCTTTCATTAGTTTTTTTTTTTTTTTCCAAATCTTAAAGGCAAGAGGGATAAAAGGAAAGGCAATAATGAAATAGGAGAACACTGCTTCCATTCTGTAAAGTTCTCTAATACCTATTATTTCTTCAGAATTTGGTTTGGATACATTAGTGATTCCTGATGCCTGGTTATTTTTTCAAGTCACAAAGTTAAGAAGAATTGGAAAGAATCAATTAAAGTTGTATTTATTTAGCAAAAATAAAGCGTTAGAGGACAATAATGGAAGTCTTTGCAGGCCTAGACACCCCTAAATAATTATCATCAGTCATGTAAGTCATAATTTACATAGTAATTTTTAAAAAATTAAACACAAAACATTAACTACATTTTTCTTGCTTTGATTTTTTATACGTCATCTGCATATCAGACTTCTAGAAAATGAAAATTGTTATTTTTTCCATGGGTGGAGTCAGGGTTTTGTAACCATGGCCAAAGCATGTTTCCCAAGGCTGTGACTTAGCAGTGTTAGCTCTCAGGCTTATCTGATATGACTCTTGTAGATAAGGCTGCGCCAGACAAGTTCACGTTCCATCAACTCCAAAGCCAGGCTAATTCCTGCATCAGAAACAACTTTATTTTATTTTCTTTATGGAAAGTACCCATCAAAACAGAAAATGGAGTTGTTGCATAAGTGTCAGAAAAAGATATTTACTTTAATGTAGAGAAAAACTGAGTTCAGTATTCCTACCATTAATTATTGTGGACTCTGTTCATTATTTATTTTCTTCTGCTCTTGATTCCTTCCATTTCTTTCTAAGTACCTCAGCTCTGAGTATTAGAAATGATAAGTTCCTTCCTGTTCTTTAAAGTTTCAATGTACATTGTGAGATAGATCCAGAGACCAATAGTTAAGATACACTGTGTGACCTCTGTTATATGCTATAACAGAGGTCACACAAAGTACTATAAAATAATAAACTACAAAATGTAACTTGACATTTTGTTTTCACTTGGTGTTTGTGTTTTGTACCATTTTTTAAAGGAGGAATTTATGTAAACATTCATTAAAATATGTTTTAATGCTTAGTATGAAGCAAGATAGCAAAATTTAGTGTGAATTGAATTTGAAAGTTTAATCGCTTTCGATCAGATTTTTAAAAAATAGAATCTGGACATTATTTGATTAAAAAATCCACATTTTTACTTCCATTCTGTTACTTCATGGCCTTTTTGGGGCAGAGTCATTGAAGAAATATAAAAATAGATATCAGATAATTAGGAAATGTAGATATAATAGATCTGTTAAATGTTCTGCTGGGGTAGGTGACAACATAAATGTTGATATGCACCTGACAGAAATAGTGCTCTGGTATTCTTGGCTGTGAGCTTAGTTTATCTGCTGTGACAAAGAGCTGACTATCTCTACCTCTGAGAGTTATGTGTCTAAAATGGAAGTTAAATTGTCTAGACAACTAATATTAGAGAAAAGTTCACTTATCAGCTTAAATAAACCCTCTCGTACATGGACTTCTGAAAGAACACATATTTTTAAGTGTAAATGCAATCTTGAATTTCTTAATGGGCAAAGAGTGGAAAATATACATTGTACTGCTTCTATATCATTTTCAAGTAGTTAAAAAAATACATTTTCCTTCCTTGTGCTCTCTAGTTACTATGTTGATTTTGTAACTGAAGAGTTATTTTTATGAAACCTGAATTTACTTGGTTAATTGAGATACATTTTCATTGTCAAAATAAGGATTTAGGTTTTACATTTTAAATTTACATGTCATATCTATATAAAACTTAAAAATCAGTTTTAAAGATTAAAGCATTTATTTTAATTGACTTCTTAACTCCTCTGATGTGATTGTTTTAGTATGTAGTTTAAAATTTAACTGGTCCTATAGAATAATGGCACTCAGTTATTTACCCAGGAATAAATGCATGTTTTATTTATCTATTTATCTATTTATTTCTTTAATATCACCCAGTAGCTATCAAAAACTTATCATCTAAGAAAAATAATATTTATATCAGATTACCTAATGTCTAGGCAGTTCATCCATTCCTCTATGCTTTACCCGAAGTCACACCATCACAGAGCTATGTATCTGAGCTATGTTTTGTTCGCTACCCACCACTTAGCTCTTCACTAAATCCTTTTTAGCTAGTTAATATTGGAAAAAAACATTATGAAAGCTATCAGTATGGTAGTAGGGATTGTTTAAGATATAGATCATTACATTAAATAGTTGTTTTTTTTTTTAACATGGGCTCTAGAAGGGTACATCTTTGGCGTGTTAATATTAGGATTTGTTATGTTTCATCACCAGTGATAGCATGGCCCAAAACATTGTCTTGCCTCTCCAAAAGGTCCTGCAAACCAACTCTCCTTTGCTTTTGGTCCTTTGGGACCATATTTGCCCACACCTTTCTTATGCCAAGTTTTTCAGTTAAGATTTTCAGGTTTCTCTATCAGTGTTTACTTGGTCTGCTCTGCTTCTCAGTCAGCCCGTGACTTTGATGTACAATTAAACAAAGTTTTGCAGTGTTTTTATTAGTTCTACTCATTACTGGCCACCCTGACCTCTCTTCATCAGTGATACTTTCCCCTCATTGGTACACTGCTGTTTTCTTCATGGAATCAAACCCATAAACTTGGACTAACTGTCCTTGATTTCACTTCCACTCTTGCCAAGTTTAGCAAGAAATTCAGTGTTTGTTTATTGCTCGAATTCAAGCTCCAGCATTCTCTGGATGGCACACAAAAACACACAACAATAATAAATGCCACTCAGCAAGACACTACCACACATCAACATGACATAGTCGTGAGACACAGATATACCAAGGTTATGAAACCATACTGAGTAGTTTGTACAGTGCTGTCAACAGAAGTGCACCCAGGCAAATTAGCTAACTTAATTGTCATACCACTGTCATGAGGTATATGCATGACACAGCCTATCATGCAACAGTCAGATGTAATAAGATAGTTAAATAAAGCAACATAAATAGATCTTGAAAACAAGACTTCATGTGGAGTATAGGCTATCCTCACAAGCTGTTAGGACTTTATCACAGGCAGGATTATGCCAGCCTCCTTCCTCTAGCTCTTTATAAACTATTGCATTTCCTGTTTGCATAAAAGTTTGCACCTATATTAATGGTTTTCTTTCATCCTTATTATAATTTAGGGATGTTTCTAAGCCTCCTTGGGAAAGCTTGCACACAAATAAATAACATTAATTCCAGGCTAAAATCAAGAATTACTTATCCTATTAAGTACAGGTGACAGGCAAGTCTTCCCTCGTTCTTCCATCCTTTCAGGCCCTGGGGTTACGGGAGAGAGGGAGTAAGATATGTGCTTAGGTATGTGACAATTCTGAGCTTGGACAATGATCTTCCTCGTGCCAAGATAATCTAGTTTTATTAGTATCTTTATGTACTTGATTTGTTTATTGAGTGTGGATGAGAAGATAAACAGAAAAAAAACTGATCAAAATAAAAAAAAATTGTATTTTCGAGAACCTCTTCCGGTAAAGACATTGTTCTTTATTTTGTAACAATGAAAGACAGGGATGTGATGTTAGAAATCAGGGATGAGGGTAGTATATACAATCCACAATGGTTATAAATAGATTTTAAAATGACATTCGATGTTACGGTCAGCCCAAGTTATAACTGTAGTTACAGTGTTGAACTGTAGTTACGGTAACTTGACTGTGGTCTCTAGAGAAAAATTCACTACCTAGCTACCATGCAGCTAGGACAGGTAAGAACTGTTAAACACAAGGATTGGCTAAAATAAGTGAAGTGGAGGCTATTGCAAAGAGTCCTGGGACTGAAAGTCCTGCTGATGGTATAATACAAACACAGATTAATTTCCTTTCCTCCTAGTGGAACAGGGCATAGAAACCACACAAAGTCGAACTTAAAAAGTCCTAATATCACGCTATGTGATAATAATGCAGCTAGGGTGATGGCATGATTTCATTTATTGTCCCATGATCAATGAGAGGCCAGAGCTCTGGTTCTGGAATCACAAAGATTGGGGAAAGAGTCTGATCGTGACAATCACTAGTGGTAGACTTTGGGGCATGTATTTAAACTCAGATTATGTTCTTATCTATAGAATGGGATGATGGTAGTAGAAATCTCACAGGGTTATTGAAAGAATGAAATGATATAATTCTCATAAAAGTGCTCAGCATAATCCCTAATATGCAGTGAATAATCAAATTTAGTTACATGATTATTGTGCTATTCTTCATCGAGTGTATCTTCTTTTTATTGCTTTTACCGTATGTTTTTCAATTGAGAGCAATGTTTTCTCTCAGGGGACGTTGGCCAATGTTTGAAGATGTATTTGGTCATCACAGCCACGGAGGGGTGTGGGTAGAGGGCAAGGAGATGCTCCTGGCATCTAATAAGCAAATAATCCATAGTGTGCACAGGAGGACAGAGAATTAATTATACAGCTCCAACATATCACCAGTACACAGGTTGAGAACCTTACTTTTTTAATTTGAGCATTAAGCTTAGAGATATTAATTTCTATGTACTTTTTTATATCTACAATGCTTTCTTCTGTGATATGGTCAAATTGGTGACTCATCTGTATATCCATAATTTCTTTCTTCCTTAGGTTTTTCCCATTAATAGCAAGTTGGATGACTGGGTTTTATGACTTTTTCTTGATTTTTATCCCCTGAAAAATAGAATTAGTTTTAGTAATTTTGTAAAAATGGAAAATAATTTTGTATTGGAATTATTTTAGTCCTTATATGTCACTTCTAATAAGAAATCAATTTTCAAGAACCTCTGTGCCTGATATGAGCAGTTGTATGAATATTTGGTAAATGTAAACATAGCTAGAAATATAAAATATGATTTAAATATGAAAAATTAATACATAAAATTAAATCGAAAGAACCTAATCTGATGAGTGAAGTGCATGCAGCTCTTTGCTGTATAAAGTAGGGTACTTCTTCGGTATTTATGCAACAGAAGTACTTCAAATTTATTAAAACTTTGAAAATAAGTATGAATCACATTAATGTTATGGGTTGTTTTGCAATTAATTTTGTTGAACTGATGTGCTTAGAATGAGATGAAAGGGATTGCTTTCTCTGGGTCTTTTACTTCTAAAAGTCAGAAATCTATACTTCCTGGGCTTTCTTCCATATTCAGTAAAACCTAATTATGAATTTCTGCTTTATTTAGTGCATTTAGAATTTTATGTGGTAGTACATAGATATTTATAGCATCCTTCTCACTATAACAAGGCAATCATGTGTTATTCTTATCACTTTAGGATCAAATGAATGAACGAAGATAACAATTTAATTTCATCTGAATATCCTGGACTGTGACAGAATGACAAGCATAGATAAAGCAATAGATGGCTTTTACTTCTCTCTCTCAGCATTGACTTTATTTCCACATGATATATTCTTACTGGAAGTGTGAGTAGAAATCATTTGAGATTTAGATTCACATGTAGAAAAATATTAAAGTCCCAAGAGTATTATTAGTGGGTTAGTGTCAGCCTGATTTTCAGTGGTAGGTCAGGGGAATTTTGAATGATGTTCCAAACATGTATGAAATTATTAAACATGTGCTTTGATGACCTGGCTGATGAAGTGAAAAATATGATCTATAAACTTATTAAGCCATAATTTCACATTGGAACTGTGGTCCTTATTTCTTATTTTTGATAATTTGAATTGAAATTTACTTAACAAATAGAAAAGAAATTAAAAAAATTAATGGGTTAAAGATTAATGGAGTAATTCCACTGGTTGTAAATAAAAGAGAGTCCATAAATAGAAGATATGAAAGCTTGGGCCTTCTTTATTCATAGATTAGAAGCTAAATATGAAAAAGAGTAGTATTTTTAAAATACGTTTATAAAGGTTGGGTCTTGTATAATGGCAAGTCATTGTTTAGGAACCCCAATACAGTCCATTTCTAAGTTATAAAAGAGATGGCAAGCTTAATGATCTTGTTAAAAAAAAAATAGAGCATACTGCTTGTTACAATAATGTTTTTTAGACAATCAGATAGGAATAACTAATGCTGGTGCATTCATTTCCCCTTCCAAATGGAAAACCTAGAGACATGTTTTCCTTAAAGTGAGACAACAGAGCCACCACCTTCAGCATTTTTGACTTGCTTTTTAAAAAAATTTATGTGACCCATTATGCTTATAACTAGGATAAACACAATGTTTTTAAAATTTTTCATATAACTCTAATAAAATAATCAGGACAAAATTAAATAAAAATAATAGTTTTCAGACCTTTGTTAGACACAGACCTCTTTCTTGAGACTACACCAATATATTTAATATGCAAAACAAAAAGGAGATCATTCCGGGAAAAGGATGACAGATGACCTTCCCAAAATTCAAGCATCTCTTTAATTAAAAAACCTCAGCATTGAAAATACTCAAAAAATTGTACCTGCTCTGATATTAAGAGAAAGATAGTGATGATCTAGAAATCAAACTGCCAGCTGTTAGGGTGTCCTACAAATTGATAATATGATATGTTCATTTATGAGCTGTGGTATATAAAGTTGTGGCCAGCAGACAAAGGGTTCAATGAATAAAATCTTATAATGCAAAAAAGTTTTACACATGATCATAGCAGCTAATGTATGTTCATTTCTTAGTGCAATACCTATGAGGCAGCCATGACCATTCCCTTCTCAGGTCTCCATCAGTTCAAGAATCATTATTTTTAATATAAAAAGAAACTTTATATGTAAAATTTCTTGTACTTGTATCTGTTCTTGTGTTTTGTAATTATTTGTTATATAAAATTTCTTGTACCATAATGTGAAAAAATAAATGCTAAAATTTGTTTATAATATAAAAAACAAGTACCCAAATAAAAATAAAAATTTGAATTAAAAAAATTAAAAAGAAAGGATTTTTTTTCCCCTGAAAGTTCTGGCCAAAACCATGGGAGTGCATTATACATAAGGACACATTATACACAGCAAAACATGGTGATTAACTTTCTCAGGATTCTTCCATCAAGTTACTTTAGTTTCCACGTAGTCAATGTATTATCTCTAAAAACTAAATTAAGTAATAATTCTATTATTTAGTAGAATTGTGGGAATTCTGCAGTTTCTCTTCTGAGAAGACTCATAGCTGGGTTATGTATTTCCTCCTGCTTTCCTTGCTAGCTAGCCCCCTGCTAGCGTTTGGAAACTCCCAAAGACCCAACTGAGGGGGATGAGAATAACTTCTGACAGATTTGATTTCTCTGTTTATCTATGCATAATTCCTGAAATATAATTTGAGGTAACTAGATAAAGGCTAGATCGATGCCTTACTTTTAGTATTTGTATAGGACATTTTGGGTCTTTAGGTTAAAGAAACACATTTCCTGATGCTTGTCAAAGACAGTAAGGAAGATTTTGCGAGGAAGGGGCTGCTTCCGTGTGGGCTTTGCAGTTGGGGATTGGGGGTCAGGCTCAGCTCTTAGTGTAAGGACAAGGGGAGATTGGTGGCTAAGGAGTCAGGTAGGAGGGTCCGTGAATGGAAAATCGCTAAAGAGGCGTCATCAAGGCTAGAGGAGAGCTTGCTGAGTAGGATTCTTGGCTTGGAAAGGCAGGCCAAAGTTGGGGATATTGGATTTAATCTGGTATCCAGCGTGGTGAGGTGCAAGGATGAGGGAATCTTTGCTATTAGTAAAAGGACTGAGCAGGCTTCCAGACAAAGTTGGCCAGGGACAGGTCAGGACCTGGAGAAGAGGGTTCAGGCGTCTGACTCCAGTTTGGTCAATAAGAGATTCTTTGTCATGGAGTAAAAGGTACACAGTCTAAAGTTTTGTAATATGAGAGGCCTTTATTATGGCCAGACAACAGCTATTAATAATCGTGTTGAAGAATTGCCGAGGGAGTGAGATCTGATGCTGAAACTATAACTAACCTAATTTTTTGTAGTAGTTAGAAAAGTAAAGGTTAACTAAGTAATTGAAAATTTGAACAAGACCTCATGGGTTATATGTACACAAATAATAAAATTTATCAATAAAAAAATTTAAAACATTTCTGGATTACTTTCAAAATTGTTAGCAACAATTTTAATTTGCTAAATGAACCTTATTTAATGCCAGTTTCACTTACAAGGCAATACTGCGTACAGTCCCTTAGGACAACAAAGAAATGCTTTGGATATTATTTTTATATTTGTATATAATATCAAATATTTTGGCATGCTCATTTAAGTCTTTTTTTTTGGTGAATATTGCTTTTTATTTTACTTCAGAGACCCCAAATATTTGTTTCATATTTCTCATCAGCTATTGCTCTTTTGTGGGGAAAAATTAATTATTCCAAATGAAATTAAATACTTCATTAAGTAACACACTTGGAGACTTAATAGTGAGGCAGTGATTCATCTCCTACATGATGCAAAGAGCCCCATACATATATATATGTTTAAGATCGTGATGAATACCATGAGATAAATTGTCCATGATTATCTCAGAATCTTAACTAAGATAGAATATGTACAATAAATATTCACCTAGAAAAATTCTGGTAATATCTAAAAGATACAAATATATATATTAAAATCATTAGATTTAACTATAGGAGAAAGAAATGACTGAAAATATGAGACTACAGAAGATTATAAATTTGAACCAAAAACCTTACAAAGTGTTGATGCATATTGAAGACCTGAAAGCACAGTATTTTTCTCTCATTTCTAGTAGGAGCTCATTTCATGAATTTGAACACAATTAAACATATATTTTTTAGATTCATGTCATAAACAACCATGGAAATTGCAGCTGTTTTGCCATTAATAATTTTCTTTTTTTTTCCCTAGGAATTAGAGAATGAACTTGTTTGGACTAGAATGGTCTTAGAGTATATGCTCTCTGCAAATCTCAAGCATATTTTATACACTTTTTTTTAAATGACAAAGTCAAAAATTAGCAAAAAACCTCTGAGTTTTATTGAAGTTTGCTTTCCCCTGATATTTTCTCAAATTAAAATAAATCAGGCAATATTTCCCACTGTTAAACTGCATTTTTAAAAAAACTGAGTTCCTTCAGTGCAAGAAACAAAGAAAAATTCCTTGACCTTGGCCAGGTACACAATTATTTTGCAAATGAAGTGGTGGTATGTGTGACTCTTTTAATTAGACAAAATTTGCATCAAGTTGTAATCTGATTGCCGGTGTACCCACTTGAACCTGACCCCAGGGTTAAACCAGTTCTAGTTAATTTATAAAAACAACACATACCTGTAAGGTTAGCCTGGAGTATATGATTTACTAATACTATACTACCTTTAAAAGCTTTCTACTTAGTTTATTGCTTTCTTTTAAACTAATGCACTAAAGATATTTCTGGAATGTGGTATTTCCATCTTAATTCTCTTCAAAAAATCCAACTGAATACAATAAGCAGGAGAATGAAGTTGTCTTTAGAATGTATAAATCTGTCTTCCTTCACACTTTGTATAATTCATTTCATGTTACATTGTATAAATAGTCCTCAGTTTCTCCATATGGACATGGGGCATCCATTTATATATACTTTAATCCTTTTAAAATTGAAAGGATCATTTCTCTGAATCACCTTCTGTCATTGACTAGATAAATCAATGTTTGAATGAGAAGGGCATGGGTCAATGTTGACCCAATGCCTAAGCAGTTGTATGATTTTTATACCTATCAATGAGTAGTTTGAATATGTGTAAAAATGTATTATGTATCCAAGTGCTTCTCTGTTTCCTCTGAATAACAACAGTCATTTCACTTTTGGAAACATTGAGAGAAAGGTGACAAAATATGTAAAACATTCATTTGATGAACTATGATAATTTAAACTATTATTTTTTAACATAATGAGACCTTAAAAGATGCCGATCTTTGAAATGTGGATGACTAAATTAAAATAGTTGTCTCGAACGCAAATACAGTCCTTCATGTCCCACTTAGTTGCACGCCATGGGATTATTTGGAAGTAAGGCTGCTCCAACAGTGTGATGGAGTCTATAGAGATGGACTCTCCTCCAGGCAGTGGAGAGGTATCATGTTTGCTGGGAAGCAGGAGAATATCTGAAGGGTGCGTCAGGGAAGGTAGTGAGGGAAGCAGTGACTTCTGGAAGTCTAACATGAAATCCTATAGGAATTTTCTATCCAAGGATCATACTGGAGTGGAGAATCCAGAATTAAATAACGATCTGCCTTCGATTTTACATGTGGTTAAAATTTCCCTGAGTTAGGATTCAAGATGAAGATGATAGAGTCTTCTCTGGACAGTTCCAGTTTATGTCAGTTATTCTGGGATAATTGTTAATAGCACTATTACACTCAAAAGTGTCTGGTTTGAAAGATAAACTGTCGTCCCGGGGAAGACTTATGAGTGAAGGTCTTTAGTCCGAGAAGGAGTGGTGGACTCAGGCAGATGATCAAAACAGTGACTCAAACAAAGGAAGCAACTGCGATCAGGAGTTTACGTGTTGAAGCAGTGCCTGCAGACAGAGCGAAAACTCAGTTACGGGGCTCATGAGGCCTGTCAGGCCTGAAGTCGCAAAGGTGGATGGATGGTGGAACTTTGGTTCAGGATTGCTCTTTGGGGAGTGTTCCTCAAAATTGTAGATTATTCTAGACATGCAAGAGGTATTTGCTAACATGCAGATTCTTAGGCCTCATTCCAGACCCATAGAATGAGACTGTCCTGGGTGGGCAGGGAATGAGCATTTTCAGGAATCTTCCCAGTGATTCCTTTTGCATGAAGCCATAAGGATCATTGCAGTGAGAGAGGGACCAGCAGTTTGAAAGAAACAGGTGCCGTCTAAAATTGTGTGAAGGTGGATTGGTTGAATATAAATGACAAATAAATATGTATACTTAAAGAATCTAAAAGCTGTCCTCCCTAGTCCTGAGCAATTTAAATTTTTGCATTATTTTATATAAATTGGGTTTTTAAGCCCTGAGTGTAATACAAAGGTTACAATACCTCAACAACTGGGTTTATTGGTTTGCCATACACTGCGGCATAAAAATTTTCCTTAACAAATGAGAGAAAGGCAAGAAGGCTCTCGGGAAAAATGGCAACTCAAATGGAAACAAAGAGTAACCCAAACCATTTGCGGTTCTGAGAGCATTGGACTAGGTCTGACTATTAAAAATTAAATCTCTTTTACAGATTTATTGAAGGAAGAGAAAATAAATATACTCACAATATTTAAGTGATGATATGCTGAATGTTAGGCAATAAATTTCATAGAAATTGAGGGAATTGGTTTCCAAGTCAACAGTGACATTTTATGCAGTTCAGCCTTGTTCTTCAAAGGCGTTCCACAACCAGCAGTGCAGACTTAACAAGAAGTGCAAAATCTCGGGGGTTCCCTGGTGGTGTAGTGGCTTGGCTTTGGTGCGCTCAACGCTACGGCTTGGGTTCGATTCCCAGTCAGGGAACTACCCCCACACAACATGCAGAATCTCAGGCCCCAACTCAGATCTACTTAATTAGAATCCATATTTTAATAAGATTCTCACATCATTCACAGGGACATTAAAGTGTAAGAAACATTGCTCTGCAAGCAAAAGTGTCTAAACTGGTGAAAATTCTGTTTGTATTTGGGACGCCTAATCTCAGTGGAAAGAAGAGAGTTAGAATGAGTCTACTGAAATGTTATTATTATTCAATCACATTTTATTTCAATCCTGCTATGATTCTGAAGTCCTTGCAAGAACATCATCTACAAAAGCACAAACACCTCACTGGCAGTTTAGGTAGTTGGGAGCAGTGTGGTGCCCTCAGAGAAGGCTGAAATTTTCCCTGTGATTTGGGGCTATCAAAAAAAAAAGTTTTTCTGTGTCCTAAATGACATTTTTGTATAGGAAGGAAAACTGTATCATTGACTTTAAGTGTCTACAAACCAGTATTGTTTGAGAGTGCATTTTTGTGTCTACAGGCTTCCGAGATCTTTGGTCTTTAGAGCTTTATTTCTAGACAAAAACATATAAATCACACAAATGCTGAAAGAAAGGCAAAATAAAAAACCAAAGAGATAGATTTCCTTAAATCTGAGGGGAGATGGATATTTATAAGGTTGTTTTTAATATATAATAATGACCTTATGTCAGTGAAAAGAAGGCAGGGAAATTATGTAAATATTATAAATTAGGTATCTAGTTAACTCCTCAATTAAAGGGCAGCTGATGGAAGGAGATTGTAGATAAGCCACAACCACAGTGAACACAAACTAATCAAAGTATCATAAAACATGGATTTAATATGAACCTATTTTTTTAAATTATGTTTATTATTTCAGCAGTGTACATCAGCATTTCCCAAAGAGTTCTCTGTACAACATAAGGATCTCCCTATACTTTCCCCAGCTCCTCCAATGCTTGCTCAGAAATGGATTCTGCAGAGCAGTTTGTTTGGGAAACAGTGCTTATTTTATTTTGTTTCATTGAACAAGTGTTTATGCAGTAACTTAGATCTCAAGCATGTTGTGCATTGCATATGAAAAGCTGTATGTTGATTTAAAGTCGGGTCACTTGTTTAATTTTGCTCCATTTAAGGTTTTCAAAATATTAACTGCAGAACTGCTTTTTCATGAAACATCTGTTAGAGCTAGTTCCTAAATATGTTAGGAAAGGAGAACTGGGTAACAAAAGAGAGTCAGGCTCTCGTTCCCCAACTATAGCATTTGTGCTTCGTCCCACCATTGGATTTCATGTGGTTGCCATCTTGCATTTCTAATCTCTGGCTCACAATTGCCGTGATAAATCCTAATCCACGAGTCTGAAGGCTCCTTAGCAACTCTAATGAAATCTTTGCTTGTGTTTTTTTATATTAATCCATTTCATGGTATCCCTTATAACTGTTATGATGAAATCAGCCCCAAATTCATAGTGTTATGGGTATCTTTTAAAAAGGACTTTTTGTCCTTCTTTTTATTTCTATTCACTCTTGAGAAACTTGGTATGGATACCAACCATTTTTTACTTTCTTTTTCACATTACAAACCACTAGTTTTCTTATTCTGTACTGTATGGTGGGAGAGTTCTATAACACATTTCCTTTGTTTCAGATATTCAGAACTTTACATTTTTGTTTAATGGCAAGCATAATGCACTTAAGTTATCTATAGTATGCTACTAGATCCCAACAACAGACATCTTCTAATATGTGGACATTTTTGCTGATTTCTAACCTTTTACTTTTTTTATATTTTATAAATTATTTTTACAATTATGAATCAGAAAACTTCAAATCCACCTGCAATAAATACCAGAATAACTGTTATGTGTTAGAAAAGTACATGTTTCACTGATGTACTTATGGCTCCATTTGTTCTTAACCCACTTGCACAAGTAAAACTAGTAATCTGTCCTCAAAATGTATAATTTCTAAAAACTGATCAATTTTGTACGGTGAAAAATAATCCTGTGTATTATATAATATGGATTTTAAATTACCTATGACTTATTTTGAAGCCCTTCAACTATGTAGTTCCTCTATATACACTTTAGAAACTTTACAATTTAGACATAACCTCCTACTCCATTATTGGTGATACTTGAAAAAGGTTACAGAGACATAACTATAACTACAAACAACATTTAGATTCTGTCTTACTGATCAGTTCTCGCTCAGGATTCAGAAATGTAATGGTAAAACTGGTAAGTGATAAGATACATTAAAAGACAGTATTTTCTTTAAGGCATTATTACACAAGAGCTTATCCAAAGTTAAACTTTAATACAGTGATCTATTCGAGAACTGCTTACTTGATTATGAAATAGGAGCACTGAAATGAATGATAGTCCCTGACATTTATAATATTCCCTTGAAATTTGTTTTCTAACCAATGGAGAATATTGTTGTGAATTGAAATGAGCACTTAAATTACTGTGTCTGAATCATGTCTAAATAATCTAAATTCACTGGTATCAGATTTGTAATAAATATGAATTTTAAAAGGTAGCCTGTTCTATTTATTCATTCAAGTAATCTTGATTGAATGTTTACCATATGCCATACACCGAATAAGACCAGGACTTACAAAAAGAAAGAATAGTTTGTTTCAGTCATGGCAACAAATAATTATAATGCAATATGGCACATGCTAAAATAAATATTTTCTTAACTATCACTAGCCACTAATAAATGACCAAGTACATTTAAACTAATAATTCCATGGTGCTGTTTACAGTAGACTCTCAGTTAACTGACACCTATAGGGATCGGTAGATGCCAGATGAATGTAAGCAGACTCTCCTTAACTGGAACTCTCAAGAGTGCCAGTTGCTTGAGCTTTGGTCAATGGAGAGTCTGCTGTATTTACTTATTAATCCATTCATTTATTCATTTAGGTAACAGGTAATTATTGATCATCTGCTTCGTGCCAGGCCCTGTCCTTGCTCTGAGACTGCATCATTGAACAAATTTCAAATATGTCTCTTTACCATCAATTTAGTGAGAGAATCTGAAAAAGTTAAATCATTCACAAGTCTTTTTCTATATATGGAGTTCTGCAGATACCAATATTTTAAGGTTTTTAAGGGTTATGGATAAAAAAGGGCATAATTATAAATGAGTATGATGTTAAGCTATTTAAAAAGAAGATTCTCTCATGAACTAATCCTCTAATCCGGTGCGCTTATAATTTTAATAGACACAGCAGTGTCACTATCGGAACAAGAATAGTCCCCATGGAACAGTAACTCTAATGGATTTATGTAATAGGTGCCTCAGCCGAATTAGTCAAAGCTGGTTTCCTCCTAGAAATAAGGATTGTGAACCCAAGGTTAATTGTTCCAAAATTCTGGTCCACAAACAAGCTGCATCAAAGGACTGACTAAAGGGATTTAAACACACCACACACTCACACACACACACACACACACACACACAC